>JADLZK010005843.1:0-14776 GCA_015847255.1 Hyparrhenia diplandra
AACTATGACTCTAATCTCTCTTGATGTTTGCTCTCAACTCACTCTAGGGCTTCTAGTTCTACATGGTGTCTAATCTAGATTGGAACTAGAGGTCGGGGCCTCGACTTGTTGAGTATTGAGTCGAATGAATTAGGGTTTTGCCACGGGGGTCGTGGTGGTGTACGCTTATATAGCCCTTGGCGATGACGGGGACCCTTGGATCAAACCGACCTTGAACAATGGTATACATGCAACCTCAATGTCGGTAGTAAACCGCCATAGGAAGATGAGGCTGACAGGTGGGACCCACGGCGGTCGTCGAGAATTGAACTTTGGCGATCGCCGGTGCGTGTCACAACGACTTCTCCTTCCTCCCCTGGTGTCTTCGGTGTCTTCTAGAATGTTTTGATCCACTTTTCGGATTGAGTTGCCTTACGGGTCAAGTCTTGTCATCGTATGGGATGCAAACTCTTAGGTTTCTCGCTTGTTCTTATACGCTTTTATATGTTTTCGGTCCCAACAAAGTCATGAAATACCAAAACTCATGGAAATATGTTAGTTGGACCCCTAGACTTATGTTGATATTCATCTTAAGCCCTTATTTCATGTTTAGTTGACTAGTAATATTATGTTATAATAGGTGTCAACAAGCTCCCCCAAGCTTACCCTTTGCTAGCCCCTAGCAAAGCCAAACTTAGCAATGGATCGGGAGTTGCTACAACGCCTTCACGCCTCAAAGTACACATGCTTTCAAAACAAAATTTCTCCTCCGGATAAGAATAAACTGTTCAGCCTTCAACTTACCCATATTACCTTTAACCATGGAGCTTATAGCCTTTTCTTTGATCTTGGGCAATTGAAAGATAGAACAATCAAGTCAAGCACCATATCTCAAACTCTTTGTTCAAGCGTCATTAAGGAGTTTTTGTAAGTTTTTCAAAATAAAACTTAAAAGTTCCTTTGTATGACCCTCTTAAGTCTCTCATTTGTGGTATTTTGTGGATCCTCACTAAGGCAACAAAGGTTGTTTTGCCTTTCTCTCATAATATGTGGTATTTTTTAGCTAAGGTAGTAGGACACTATGCCTTCTTCTCTCACCCTATATCTAAGGCTTATATCCGAGCTCATAGGTGGGAGAAAAACTACATCTACTTACTAAGCATATATATTGTAAATTCAAGCAATGGATCCAAAGTCACGAGTCATCTTGATCAAGTGATGCATGTGTATGGTGGGATGAATAATGAGGGTGAATGCGATGAGGTGTATCTAATGGATGAGGGGGAAAACCTAATTTTACTTTTGCTCCTTCGAATACCATCTCTCTTTGGAATTTAAAATATTTGAGAGAGAACTGGGTTGTATACTCTTTCTATATATATATTTTTCTTTTCTCATCATCATTTTTTATGGAGGCGGGCATCTAAGTACCCATTGTTTTCAGCGGATACTTGTCCATTTTTTAACTCTCCTTTATTCTCTTCTTTTTTTTTTTTTAGAATACAACCCAAATCTCTTTTGCAATACTTTTGAGAGATAGACAGTAAAGGGAGCTTTGTAAAACATTGGCTAAATATGGATGAGTGGATGGGTGTAGAGAATATTTTTTTGGTTGCTCTATCCGGGGATAGGAATAGAACATTTTTGTGGATATATAATGGATGTAATATGGAGGTTTGTGGTGGTGGATGCGTACTTCAAGGTGGAAATAGCATATGAATGAGTGGAGTTGAGTGGAGTGGAGTGGAATACAATGGGGTGGAATGGAGTGTACAAGATCAGCATGACAAGTTTCTAAGGGTCGATAAAGATTGAACAAACTCAATGCAAAGCAAGCGCCTATATATATATATGTCAAAAGGTTTTCCTAATCTAGAGAGCATGTATATATATGGCTGTGGTAGGAAAGGTTCAACACTTTGTCACACAGGAACTTATCATGCATTTTAAATTTTCAAAAATAAATCTCAGAAATCTAGTATCACTAGGGTATGATCAATAGCAGCTCAAACTTTCATATATCATATCCGTCAATTACCTAGACTTTAGAGCAAGCAATTTGCAACCCAATGATTTTCAGGTTGAGTAGGTCTCAAGTCAAAAGCAGTCTTGCATTTAAGGCTCAAGAGAAATTAAGCTTGAAAAGCTAGGTACTAAAAGGAATTACGGCGGAGCAACTATTCATCATCTCCAAGTTGTTAATTTTAGGTTCATTTTTATCTTGGTAGAAACAATCTTCTTGTACACTCTCTATATTTATTTATTTATTCTCACACTCTAGCAAAAACTCTTTTAAACGACTAGACTCTACTAAACTTCTTAACAAACTCTTATAGCAAACCAAATATTTAGCTAATAATATATATAGATAGTAGTAAAGATACTTATCGGGATAACTGGGGGTGCTCTCCCCCAACCTGGATTGAAGTGTGGTTGTCGATGATGTGGAAGTTGAGATAGACGGCGACAATGAGGTCGGCCTATCATATCTCTCTCCCTTCGAATCCTGCTGAACTCAAATAGACAACAAAGCTAGTGGAACTTGATTAAGCGTTAGTGGTTTGCCACATAGGCTTAATGTGTCTAGAGACTTTTAAGATGGATCATGATTATTCTAGATAGAACCCGGCAAATCTCTCTTCTAAATGTTTTTGGAATTTTATATATTTATATGCATGCAAAGAACTATGATGCAAATGCAGCTAGATGAATGCATAATTATTTTTATGCCACCACAGTGAGTATTCTCGTGGGTTGTTACACGCCACAAGATTATTCACATGGGGCTTTAGAATTTCTCAATGCAATGGTAATGCAGAAATTTAAATATGCTAAAGGAAAATATTTATGCAATGCAAGGAAATAAATATGCTATGCATGATAATTACTGATCTTACCTTCCGGCGAGGGTTCAGTGTTTTAAGTCCTCTGATCAAGACTTCTTACCTTACTCACTCCTCATGTGCATCATCTAATCTTGGTGGCTTGCGTCTCCTAAGATAATGATCTCGAGGATGGCATCACCATGTTGCTTTGCTTTGTCCATGGTTTGGAAGTGAAGCTTTGACAAGTGGAAGCGGGGCAATGTCTTGTTTAGTGTGCGTACTTTGTGGGCTCGGGACATTTCCTTGTAAAATCTTGGGGAGTGACATACTCCTCCATATTTTGCTGAAGTATGTCTGCTTGTAAAGACAAGGTAGAGATCAAATGCATGGGTCCTGTTGGTGGGAAAACACCAACAGAACTTTATTTTGTTCTTTTCTAACCTTAGGCACATTAAACAAGATAGAGTTAATATTTATTTGTTTCCTTTATTTATGATGAGGGTGATAAGGTCACAAGATAGAGCATCAACGGTTTAATTGATTATGACTATCTTGCAAAGCGGGATGAGCAACATTTTAGTTTACATTGGGGACTATGAGATCAAGAGAGTGGTTTTTTAGGAACAAGAACTAAACATGTGAAGCTAAAAGCGAGGATGGTGTGGATACAGGGATCACCAAAGAACTCTACCGAGAGTTGTACGCGGGGGGTTCTATCAAGCTGCGGTACAAACAACTCCCGAAGGCAATGGAAGCATAGCTACCGGTGACATTTGTAACTAGGATAGAACACTAGTCGGGTTACCTTGTAAAGGGTTTGGGTGTTCGGTTCCTCTACGGACAACCCTCTACGTATCCGACTAGGATCATAGCGAGTTCCTTGGCCCCTTGGACTATAAAGGCGGCCAAGGAACACCACCTAGAGAAGAGAGCGAGGGTAACGTCTGAGAACACAAGCTTGGCCACGGTAGCGGCGCAAGCTTCACGAGCGATTCTCGGCTAACCCCATCAATCGAAACGGCTCACGCCGGCGGACGTAAAGGTCTTTACTCGATCCTTGATCGAGGGCCCGAACCTGATATAAAGCCGCTCTCCGTGTCACCGGGCGCAACAAAGCCGCCCGGGGCTCCGGGTTCGTCGAGCCCGAACAAATCAGCCCGGTTCACCCCCGCGAGCTCTCGGTCGTAAAACATCGGCATTGGCCGGCGCGCCATGTAGGGCTCTCGTCGAATTTCAGCATGAGAGTCCGGTGGACCACAACATCATGAGTACATCGACAAGCAAGGCGATCATCTTCGGTTCATGGGCTTGAGATTGATCGATGACAACGGGCGAAACTCATTTGCACCATCAAGGATTTCGAGACCAGAAGAACGAGGAACTCGTCGAGAAGCTCAAAGCGGCGACGATTGCCGCCGCCTGAAGACGGAGAACAAACTCGAAGCCCTTTCGGGAACCAACACGGAAGGGCCCAAACCGAAACCAGCTCGGGAAGGTAGACAACCCGGGGGCTCGAAAGTACGAACTCTGGCAACTTGAAAGCGACTCAACTCCGGCTTGATAAGGGAAGCTACTCCAACTCCCGAAACTTTTTTCAACCAATACCTTTCCAACTCGGAGAAAGGAGGCAAAGTTCGATATAACCCTGGACACCAGTCCCGATTACCTTTTTCAATTTCCCCTGGGGATTACGCATAACGGCACATGCGTATTCGAGGAGCGCCGGGACTACTCGAGAAGAGAAGATTGGGAGATTCCTTTAGAGGGCGCGCAAAGAGGGCTCATATTGACGACCGAACCCAGAGGAGTGCATCATCCATCAGCAAGAACCCTCAACCAGCCGATCGTCAACTAACGGGGGACAAACAGGGGAGGCCCATCATCACAAGGTCCATCCAGGTGGAAGGAGTGGCGACCTAAAAGCTACAAATTTGCAAAGGGAAGTCTTCATGGTGGCTGACTGACGCACTCCGCTTTAACCGGCCCGGAGGCCCCGACATCGGGTCCCGACGATGGCCTATCCAACATCTCTACGACTAAAAGAACCCTCGGCAGAAGCGAAGGAGAACACCAACGTCAAGAAAGGCTAAGAAGAAACAAGTGAAGGGAGGACAGGGTCGGGGCACGCGCCGCATGCAAGCTACGAACAAATATCAAGTCGATCTACACGAATACAAGAGGCTGAAATCGAAAGAGAAGTTGAGGGACGATCGAGGGCAACCCGGAGAGATTACAAGGGTTGATTGACCGCTGAAGACTGCTACGAGACTGAATGATGAGGGGAGAGACTCATCAGGAGGCATTACGAGGAGAAATTTGTCCGAGAAAGAGACCCCGGGACGCCACACGGTCGGAAGGCAAACGAGCTCTCATATTCCAAGAAGTCGATCCAACATCTTTGAAAGGCTAGGAAGGCCGGAGGGTTCCAACAACCCAGGCCACCTCGGAGGGATGGGAACGTGCCTGCAGACCCCCCAAAGGGAAAGCCCCGCGCCAAGACTACGCCCGACGAGAAGAAGTCGCGCAGAATCAACATATCGACCTCCGAACTCATCCAAGAGGAGGAAGAACCTCGGGAGGATTTGAAGAAAGAAGACGGAAAGCTATGACGGGTTTCCTTTAGCCGCGAAAAGATTGCAAGAAGTCAAGCTACCCCCAAAGTTCAAGCCTTCAAACCATTCAAAATACGATGGGAAAAGCAGAGCCCGGATAATGGCTCGTAGTCTACTCACAATCCATTGAGTCGGGAGGAGGAGACGATGGCCTTAAAAGCCGTCTTCTTTCCCATGGCCCTAGAGGTTCTACCGCCCAATGGTTCGACAAGATCAAGAGGGGCTCAATCCGATCTTGGGAAGACTTACGTAAAGCATCCCCAGAGCAACCAGAATCATCACCCATCCTATTACTGCTGGGTTGAAAAGCCTCAAGCGAAGCCCGGAAGAATCCCCTTTGAGAGATTACTACCGAAGATTTGGAGAGATGAGATCCCAAGTACACGACATCACTAAAAAGAGAAGTGATAGACGCCTTCGGCAATGGAATTTTCTCAAGATGGCGAGTTCTCGGATTTCTACAAGGACAACCCAAGGACTAACGAAAGGCGAGTTCAAGCTTGCGGTCGAGAAGATGATTGGAGCTAAAGAAAGAACTCGAGATCGCCGAAAAAAAAAGAACTCGGAAGCCCGAAGAAAGATCGAACAACTCTCAACAACAAAAGAAGCGAGGACCGGACCAATACCGTCGCAATGGCGGAGAAGTCAAAGAAACCTTACAAACAGAGGTTCAACAACAACCAACAATGGCGACAGAAGCGAAGCAATATCAAGCTAGAAGACCTGGCTTGCATCTACCACCCTAGAGCTCAAGACACGCTCGGAAATTGCACCACTTTCCGGGCAAAGTACCGGGGGAGGAAACAACTCGCTTAGAAGGGGGAAACAATCAAGAAAAAGAGAAGAAGCCATCGAAGAGCCAAAGACGGGGGATTTCGAGAAAGCAAGCAGATCCTTGAACGTCATATTCTCACGAGTACCGGGTCAAGAGCAAGAGACAAGACAAACTAGCACCGGATCCAATCATGGCAAAGAGAACCCGATAGCATCGCTACCTCAATTGGTCCCAATATCCAATTCGGTTCACGAAGGAGAGGATCAATGGACAAGTGTGGGCAACGCCGCCTATATCCTTTGGTGCTAGAACCCACAATAGCCGAGGGTGACCGTTACCAAGGTGTTGATCGACGGAGGAGCCGGGTTGAACATCATATTCTCGTAAAACACCGGACAAGATGGGATTGGACCTCTCCGGACTTATCGCCCTTCGAGCACTCCTTTCTATGGAATAGTACCGGACGAGCGACCATACCGGTTGGACAAGTCACCTTGCCAAGAAACATTGGAACATGTACTTCGATGGATCGTTGAAGCCGGGGAAGGACGGAGGGATTTTATTCATATCTCCGGAAGGAAGACAACTCAAGTATGTGCCGCAGATCATGTGGCAAGCTACAAAACAACCAGGCGTAGTATGAAGCACTCATCCATGGCCTCAAGATAGCAAGAACTCGGGAATCAAGAGACTACAAGTATCTGGCGACTCCGCGGTTGTCATCAATCAAGTCAACAAGGACTGGGACTGCACAAAGGACAATATGGGCCTCTATTGGCGCAGAAGTGCTAAGCCGAAAAGAACTTCCAAGGCCTTGAGATCCTACACGTGCTCGGAGATGCAAACGCGGGCGCAGACGTGCTAGCCAAACTCGGATCCGACAGAGCCCAAGTCCCACAGGGAGTATTAGGTCGAAGAGCTCGAAACCATCTATCAAGGAGAACCCAAAGAAGACAACATGGAGCAATCAGCTCTAAACGGAGTAATGATAATCTCTCCGTGTCGAAGAACAAATCCTTGGATCGAAGACATCATAAACTTCATCAAGAACAAGACACTACCCCAAGACAAAGTGAAGCAACCGGGATCTTGAGAAGAAGCAAGAACTACGTGCTCATCAAAGACAAGCTTTATAAGAGAGCAAACATCATCGAGTACTACTCAAATGCATAAGCTCGAGGAAGGAAAAGACATCCTCCAAGAAATCCATTCCGATCTTTGTGGAAACCACGCAGCGTCAAGAACCCCGTGGGAAAAGCATTCGAATCAGGATACTCATCGCCCATGACCCTCAAAGACGAGAAAGAGACTTTCGAGCCGAAAATGCAAAAGGATGCCGATGTTCGCAAGACAAGCGCATGTACCGACACACAATCGACCGCATACCACCATCATGGCCTTTTCGTCGCGGGGGACCGGATCAAGTCGGACCACTCTCAAGAGAGCCAAGGGAGGATATGAGTACATCTACGTCGCCATCAACAAATTCACTAAGTGGATAGAATACAAGCCATTGGTCACCTTCGGCTCAACTAAAGCAAAATCGAAGTTCATCCAAGAGATCATGCACGAGATTTGGGATGCCCAACGGGATCATCACCGACCTCGGATCACCGTTCACAGCAGGAATTTGGTGGGCACAAGATTGTGGCATACGGATAGACTACGCATGCGCCAGCACACCCTCGAGGCTAACGGACAAGTCGAAAGAGCAAAACGGACTCATTCTTGCCGGACTAAAAAGCCAAGACTATATGAAGAACTCAAAGACTACGGAGCCAAGTGGATAGAAGAACTCCCAAAAGTTGTCCGGGGCCTAAGAACTCAAATCACGGTGAAGCAACAGGCTACTCACCCTTCTTCGACCTACGGATCGAAGTCGCCCTACCACAGACCTCATATGGAGATCTCCAAGGATCGAAGCAATTTGAAGAAGGAGAAGGAGAACAAACAAGAAGACTAGAAATCGACCGTGCGAAAGAAGTCGAAGCAAACGCCATCCTCCGGAACGCAAAGATATCCGCAAGGACTCGTAAGGCACTATGACAAGAGCACACGCCCAAGAAAAATCCTCAACCCGGGAGATCAAGTACTCAGAGAAATCAAAGACGGAAGGCAAGCACAAACCGCCAAACCCCATGGAAGGACCATATATCGTCAAAGGAGTACTGAGACCAGGAACCCACAAGTTGATGACAATGCAAGGAGAAGAAATTAGAAACTCTTGGCACATAAACCAGCTCGAGAAAGGTTCTATCCATAATCGGAGGAACTCAAGGCAAATGTAAGAGAAGCGAGAACGAACAACAACAACTCTCCGATACTTCAAGAAGAAAGAAGATCAAGCCCGAGAAGAACTCTGGACCATCCAAAGAGGTCACAAAATACGCGACCACCGGGCACTTCAACAAAAACAAGCTACCTGCAGTGATGCCGCATGCCTCCTACGGGAGAAGAACAAAACAGCCCGGGTGGCACTCGCAAGAAGAAGTCGACCAAAAAGAAGGCAAACCAGACCACGAACGGAGGTCAAAATTCAAAGGGTGGAACCACGAAGTCCTAGCTCTGGAATAGCGCCCACACCTTAAATCCCAGCGGAAGATCGTGAGGAACTCGACTCTTGAAAAAAGAGGACGTTGGGGATCGGCCCGTCTAGGTCGCGAAGGCCATCGAGGGTCCGAAAGTGCCACTATGTCCATGACGGGCGGATGGCCTTTTCGAATCGGGCGTGAACGGTGTAGTGTTGTGAAATAGAAACCCATCGTCTCACACAAGTCTCTCGAAAGCGAGCAGCCCCAAACCGAGGGCAAGGTGGATTGTAGTGTTATGAAATAGGAACCCAACCATCTTGACCTTCGGTCTGCTAAGTGCACTTAAATGGGCCCCGGATCGAGAACCCTTCAAGGGACGTCATGCGATAGTCCACTTTGGACTGCATGGGAGAGCCCTAGCCCAAAAGAGGTACCCCCCGAAGTTAGAACAACTCTTTTCGGAGCTCGACTCCACCAAAATACACTAGCAAGTTCAAGAAAGAACAAATGCTAGAGGGCCTAAAAGGAGAAAACCTAACGCCCTGAGTAACCCTCCGAACAATCGTGACAAGTCTTAGAAGAAGACACAAGTCACATGCCGAGGAAAACAACCCCCGCAAAAACGGGGACCCCCAACAACCATCGGCAAGTCTACGGCAAAGACGCAGTTGATTCTTCGAAAAGAACAACCGAGAAGGTCAAGAGCAAGACTCTAGCACCTTCGAAGAAGTCTACGAAAAGGACAAGGCGATTCTTCAGGAGAAGAACAACTCAAGACCAGGAGCAAGACTCCACAACTACTCTCAGCAAGCCCACGAAAAGGCAAGCGAGATCTTGAAAGAACAACCTCAAGACCGGGAACAAGACTCACAACAACTCTCGGCAAGCCCACGAAAAGGATGAGCTGAATATTGAAGAAGAACAACTCACGAAGACCGGGAGCAAGCCTCTACAACTATTATCGGCAAATCTACAGAGAAGACAAGCCGATACTCCGAAAGAAAGAAGAACTGGAATTCAAGAACAAGCCTCCAATCATCATGACAAGTATCGAAAGAAGACGAAGTCATTTGTCGGAAGAAAACAATCCGACAAACCAGGAGCTACACTCGCGCAAGATCTCCAACCGAAGTCTACGAAAAGGCGGGTTGAAACTCCGTGAAAGACGATGCATTGGGTCTCAAAGAACTTCGGGGACTATCACCGACCAAGTCTACGTAAATAGGCAAGTCGATCCCTTCGGAAGAAAGAACTCGAAGCAATGATGCAAAGCTCTCTAACATACTACGGCAAGACGTGAGAAGACTAGTCGACACGTCAAGGGATAAACAACCCAAAGACACAAGGACAAGAAACTACGCTTAGCCTCGCCAGATCTACAAGAAGACAAGCCGACCGGTCGAGGAGAACAACCCCCGGCAACTTGAAGCAAGACTTCAACACTATGAGCAAAGCAAAGTCTACGAGAAAGGCAAGCTTTGGATCATCAACCGTATCAACGTGATGTCACTACGAGGGACTGCAAACAACTCGTCGCGAACCTACATAAAAGGACATAAGAGCTAGGAAGCCTAAGGAAGAACTCTAAAGGCGCAATCACATCAAGTCATCCGAAGAAGAAGAACTCGAAGACAACAAGCAATGACAAAGGAGAGGACAAAAGCGCAGCAAGTCCGCAACAAAGGCGTAACGGAGATACTTAAAACCCGCACGAAGACGGACACAAGCAAGAGTATTCAAGGCCTACAACCAACAGAGCCAGCAAAAAGAATTGTTTTTTACAAGACGGACGAAGCCACCTAAATCCTCGGCCGCATCAAAGTCAGGGCGCATCACCCACGGGAAGATCAAGGTCTATGGTATCGGCAAGAGTGGTAACAAATGCGATCTACCTCGGGCGCTCCTCCTCCATTATCTTGAGGTGCTTGTCGAAGCAAACCCATCCATCAACAGCTGGCGATGGGCGGAGTCGAGCACAAGATGATGGAAATAGAAGAGCGAGCTCTTCAACGGCCTCCGGCTGACGTCTCAGGCAAAGAATCGGGAAGCCAGGAACATAGGAAAAAGTCCCTCGGGACACGCCGTGATCTTCGGGAAGGCGAATAACCTCCGACGGGGATACGGCTCTCAAGGTCGGAGAATTTCACGCGAGGTTTAAAAGAGCATCCCTCCGACCAAGCTCCCGGACAACTCGGTGATGGTAGTGGCCGACCGAGTTGGTCACCCGAAGCCCTGACGACAACAAACAAGACAAGTCGAAAAAGAGGCCTCGCCAGAAGCAAAAAACAGATCAAGAAAATATATGACATACCCTCAACTTCGAAAGTGACCTTGGCATAGGACTGTTTGATCAAACCATCGGCGGTGGCACGGGAGTCCTGGGTGAGCAAGAATGTCTCGCTCAACTCCACGAAGACGGACAACTTCAGCCCGCAAGGTATCACACTCTTGAGCGGGGAGGAAGACGAGGGGAGATCTCGCACAAAGGCTACAATGAAAAACAAAAGTCGGGATCGGGGATGCTCCTCAAAAAGACGAGAGAAGTATCAAGAGAAAACCGGCGCGTACACTGGAACTGTTGGTCAAAAGCAGAGAAGGCACCCGGCATCGCGAACGCCTCGCAGAGAGCAACAACCCGAGAAGCAAGATCAAACTCGATACAACGAGTCCGCAAGGGCCTTCGGATCTAAGAGAAGGATCCAGGAGGAGGACCCGCGACAACTCCACCCAAGGGGAGGAGGCCGAAGAAGAAGAGGCGCCACCAAAGATGGCTGAGGAGAACTCGGAGAAGTCATCTCGGGAGAACTTCACGAAGGACGGCCGCATAACAACCCAGAAAGCATAAAGAATCCTCAAAAATCAACAAGGAGAAAGAACTTCATAACAAGAGTACTCAGAAAGTGAAGACGAGGACGAGGGGGCAAGCCGGGCGAAGAAGGGGCTTCACATCAACAAACCACAACGGGAACCCGCCAGGAAGCCTCGGGGAGGGGTCAACTGCGAGACGGGCGACAAGCGCAAACAAACACAAGAAGACTACAAGATCAAAAGAACCCGGTATTCAAGATTCAAGAGAGGAACTCACGGGGCAAGGGACTCCACTTGCTCCTCAAAGATGCTCAAAAAGCAAACATGAAGCCCCATCCGAAAAAAACGAAACGGGTCGACTTATATGGAAAAGAAAGGGATTGATGAAAGATCAACCCCCTCACCTATAAGAATATTACCTGTGGGCTCTCGCAAAAGAAGCCTAAGAAGCGAGTAAGAGCGAGTCCTCTTGGGAGTCATAATAAAGAGAGAGGCGTGGGCTCTTCAGAAGGCGCTCCGGGCACGACCTAAGAGCAAAGTACCCGTGGATGCGAGTAAAGGGAACATACGAAGCACCCCAATACCGATGCGGGAAGGAATTCGGACTCACGGACCGAACAGGCGCGGCATCGCAGGCAACGGTCACCACGGCCGGGCTTTTCGAGTAGTTCCGGCCAAGATCCGAAAGGATCGAAGGTCGAAAGAACCACGAACAGGCGGGATACAACACAAAGAAAGCAAAAGAACTCACGAAGGAGGAGGAGGGTTGTTAGCGAGTATTCAACAACCCGAATCGGAGTCATCAGCACATCCTTGAAAGAGCGAAGGGACACCATCGGCGGCTCCTCCCTCGGGCAATTCGGAGGCATCACCACCAACACGAGAGGGATCCTCGGGACGAGTACTCGAGAAAGCGTCTCCCTCGCCATCAAAGGTTGAACTCGACGACGAAGAAAGCCGGCAGCGATTCCAAAGACCACCGAGGCCACCCCCTCGCTCAAGATCTTAACACGATTGACAAGTTCGGCAACCTCGGACTCATCGAGGAGAGTCAACCTTCGGATTCTCGGGGTCAACAAAGGACTCATCGAAGTCATGATCCATCAAAGCGGGGAGGAGGATTGTTCACATAAAACCACCCGAACGCCAAATTTAAAGCTTGTAATCGGGGAGCTCATACTCAAAGAAAGCACCCTTTCGACTCGGGCGGCCCTGGATGGAAACACATCCAAGAGGAAAGGTGCCTCCATGATGTAGGCGGAAGAAATAGCCGGTAAAGAGCTTCAAAGAAGGAGGGATACCTATGAAGGTCTCACCAGGCATGAACAAAGATGGAAAGAAGAAGAACCCCATTGGGGGCAAGATGAGAAAAGAGCAATCGAATAGGACTGCGAGTAAAACTCATGGAAGAAACGAGGCGGGCAAACAAAGAGGGACTGGACAAAGGAGAGAAAAAGGACAACCTCAAGAGGGCCGGGAGCAGGAAGACGATGGCGGTGGGGGCCTCCAACCGAGAGGAGACTCGGGAGGAGGGAGAAGCCGGGCGCCGCTCAAGATCCTCAAGGTCTCCAAAGATTGACGGAGGACTGGCCAAACCTTCATGGTCGCCTCAATTCGGGAACCATCTCCGCCTTCCCCTTCGCACTCTTGGAGGAAGAGCTCTTCACCATGATGAAGAAAGCAGCGCGACAAAGATGGCGTAAAACCGGGCGCAACGGCGGGGGGGAAACAAATCTTTGAGCGCTAAGGATTAGGGCAGGAAGATTGCTAACCGCAGTTAAAAATGACAAAGGCGGAGGAAAAAGAAACGGCCGTATCCAAGTATTTATGGAGAGGGGATTTCCCACCCGTTACAGGGAATAAAACTCTCTCGCGAATGGGGGCCTTTACAACTTCAAAAATTAATTTGAAGTGACAACGGCACTCCTTTTGTCGAACAAAGGCAACGGGACCGACACAACGGTCGGAAACCGCGAAGAGAAAACAACCCTTCAAACAAACACCAGCAGCAAATGCGGAAAACATCCCGGAGCGCAGTTCAAGACAAAGACAAGTCGATCAAACCCGCCAAAAGAAGACAAAAGAACCACGGCGTCGTCGCCTTGACCCCAGCCAGAACAATACCCGCATGGAAAGAGAACGGTCAAAATTCCGGGTAAGACGAAGAACCTCTAAGAGCTCCATCTGCGAAAAGAGCCCTTAGACGCTCGGGGGCTCTGAGGATACCCGGGGCAAGATTTTTCAAAGAAGAACTCGAAGACGGAGGAGAAGAACTCAAAGACCTTCTGACTCTTTGTGCCAAAAGCAAGAAGCTCGGGGTTACACCCCTACGGGTGCACTTTTTAGCAAAGTGCACACCGCATGCGAAGACGATAAGAACCGCATCAGGACGCACCCGAGAAGAGACGGAGACAGCTCTCTCGAGACTCAAAACCCGAGATACTGGGTTAAGCGAATGTAGGGCTCTCTTTCAAGAAAGAAGAGCCTCGGTTTGACGCAGGAGAACTCAAGACGGAGGAGAAGAACTCAAAAGACCTTCCATTTCTTTGTGCCAAAAAAGCAAGAGGCTTGGGGTTACATTAGGGTGCACTTTTCAAAATTGCACCCGGGTGAAGATGATCTTGAAGACCAAGTATCAAGGCCTCACCGAGGAAGAGCAAGACAACCCTCATGGCTCGACCTTGAGATGCTCGGGGCTTGTGGATACGTGGATCACCAAAGAACTCTACCGAAGTTGCACGCTAGGTTCTATCCAAGCCTCGCGTACCATTGAAAACAACCCCCTTAAGGCAATGGAAGCATAGCTACGGTGACTTCTCGCTTGTAACTAGGATAGAACACTAGTCGTTAATACCTTGTAAAGGGTTTGAGTGTTCGTTCCTCTACCGACAACCCTCTCTCAGATCCCGACTAGGGATCATAGCGTAGTTCCTTGGCCCCTTGACTATAAAAAGTGCCAAGGAACACCTCGTAGAGGAGAGCGAAAGTACTAACGCAGCTGTAACACAAGCTTGGCCACCTAATTGCCGCTAGAGCTTCAATACCGACCCTCGCTAACTCCATCAATCGTAAACAGCTCACGCCGACTAGACATAAGGTCTTACTCGATCCTTGATCTAGGGCCTCAACCGATAAAACCCCGCCTTCCATGTCAGTCAGCAACAAACCCATTGGTCGTAGTTCGCCGAGGTTCTAACAAACCGCCCTGGCTCACCCCGTGACGTGCTCTCGGTCGTGAAAACATCG
>JADLZK010005845.1:0-53207 GCA_015847255.1 Hyparrhenia diplandra
TTTAGAATCAAACTTCGTATCATGCTAGACACAAGTTGAAATATAATCTCATGTTGACTTGGATTGTGCTGGTTTTGGATTGAAAACAAAAAAGTTAGATTTGGATTAGAAACAGAAAACAAGAGTGACATGTGATTGTGAAGAGCAAGATTAAGGGCCTATCTATTTCATTGCCTAACACTAAAGCCTCGCTGCACCTCCAATGTCTCACTTCAGTCCGGTGTTTGCTTCCATATGGAGTTCTGGTGCTACCGTAGCATATCAGCATGCTCGCAAGCCATTTCTACGTCCAAGCGGTCAATTTGATCGAACTCTCGGGCGCTGGCCACATGCGGGTAGCCTGGGGCGTGTTTGGTAGTGCTCGGATCCGAAAAAGACGGCTCAAAAAGCCGCATCATCTATGGGGCCACCATGGAGGCAGCTCGGCGTGGATTAGAATCCCGACAAGCGTTTGGTACAACTCTAGATTTTTCACCATCTCGATGGCATCTAGAGCCCACATCCCGAGAATAGAAAAAGAAAAAAAATCTCTTCTTCTTCTCCTCCTCTGGCGCCAATTCACCCCGCACTCCATCGCCGCGCTCTCCCTGCGCCCACATGATCCCGACATCCCATTTCCGCCTCTTCATCTTCGGTGCTCACCCGCACCAGCGCTCCTCCACTCCAAAGATCGTTGTCCCTATCCCTTCTTGCCAGCGACCGGATGCCGCCATATACGACATCATCGCCGACGCCCAAGCCATTGGCCTCCAACCCTGGGGGGGGGGTGAGGGGCGTGCCGGGGAGGGGAGATCGGGCGGGGGAGGCGCCGGAGCTTCATGGCGATGCGCACCGTGGCACTGGAGGTGCGGCCTTCGTGGGTCGGATGGAGGTGCGGGTGGCATGGATAGGGAGTCTTGGTCGTGAGCGGAGAAAACTATCTGAAAGGAAGACGTGTGGAAGAGAGAAGAAATAATTTGAAACGGTCATTTTACTACCAATCAGTGGTAAATTTCCCCAACTCCACTAGATCCGATTTCGTGGAGCACCCCTTGAGGTATTCCACCAAATCCATAGATTTAGGGCGTGCTCACCATTTTTTTTTTAGAGCGGATCCTTGATGGTGTTCTTGGACCTAGAACCGTTTGACTAGAAAATACGTAGCAGTATTTTTTTTTGAACTCGAGCTTTGTGGAGTTCTGGCAAACATGCCCTTAGAATTGGAGTTCCGGAGCTCGAACCGTTTGGTTGGAAAAATACGGAGCAGCTGGTTTTTTTTTAGATCAAGAGCTACGTGGAGCTTTACCAAACACGCCCTTAGAACTAATTCAACAGCTTGTCTAAAATTAATAGTCAAATTTGGTTGTTTAGCCATTTTATACAATAGAAAAACTTCTTAGAACAACTTTAATAGCTTGGCTAAAATTAATAGCTAATTTTATTGTTTAGCTATTTTATAAAATAGAAAACTCAAAAAAGAAGAGATCCACGATAATCCTGCTATTTTAAAAAGTTACATAGTAAACTTTCATGGTCGGCTACGTATGACCGTCAAAAATCAAGAGATAGTCAACTTCTTATTTTACAAAATCAGATATCACTTCTGCTGGAGACTTCCCCTGGAGACTGCCTTTTTACTATATAAATTCTAAAATGGTCTGCACAACAAGAATGGAACTAGGCTCTTAGAGTTGCCCTTATATGCATCTATATATACAGTCTTGGTACTTAGGCTGGTCTCAATAGAGCGTTTTACTTTCCAGCTTCTAAGATGTGAAACTTTGACATTAAATAAGCGTCTCACGGGTCCGACGACCTCTCTATTCCATCTCATCTTTCCTCTTCCACGCATAGAGTCCGCACTCTGCAATCTGCAATCCGCATCTAGGAGCACGCAAGCATGGCGAGCAAGGCGCCCTTCCTTCCCATGACCGAGTCGTGGCCGCCTTCCCATCCCGGAGCATGGAACTCCCCTCGTGGCACGCCAAAGCACCGGGCGGAGGCAGCCTCGTGACACTGGACGCGATGGAACCGCTAGCCCGCAGCTCGGTGTCCCGCCGCTCGCTTCGGTCCGCGGCCTCGCGGTGTAAGCGTCGTGCCTCCACGCCGTCGTCCAACTTATTGCCGTGCCCAAATTCTATGGGATCGGCGCTCTGGCGAGGTGGGCCGTGAGCTCGGCGGGTGCGGCGGGAGCCACGCACGCTGCGTCGGTGGCGGCCTCGCTCCATACCGTCATAGATCGCCCTCCACTGCATTTGCGCGCGAAACAACTTCGCTCGTGGCGTCCCACGCGATAGGGAGGAGCTCGCTCGGCGGCGCCTCTCTGGCGTTGCTCCATGGTGAAACGTTATTTCGTCTCCAGCAAGGGGATTCACACCGTTTCGGCCTCTGAAACAACGCTCGCGCCTACCATGGTGAAACGTTTCCCTTCTCTCTTCTCACGGTTTAATGCAAAAGTGAATTTCTACCAAACGACACGACACCCAATGAGACTGGTCTTATGCATCTATTTATTGAAATATGCACAAGGTTGTGTTTAGTTCCCCGTGTTTTACCAAAATTTCTGAAATTTTATCACATCGAAGCATCAAATGTAAAAAAAAAATATGTACGTAGTATGAAATATAAGTAAAACAAAAAAACTAATTGTATATTTTTAGATATGCGTTGCGAGATAATTCTTTTTAAGCCTACTTGTCTCATGGTAGGATAACACAAATAAACAAAAAGCGTCTTTCGCTTAAGCTGCACGGTGCTTTTTTACTGATCTAAAACACAGCCAAGGTGTTGCTTAAATTACCCACTGACTTTTTTTTTTTTGCCGAAGTTAGCAAGAGAACCTGAGCCTATTTTTTTTAATTTTTTAATAATACAGCCCCTTTTAAATTCGCTCTCAGGAGACTCGAACCCGAGATCTGCTGGGTGCTGCTGAGAAATTACCCACCGACTTGCCACGGCCCTCTCATTCCTTTTGCTCGGTTTCACCGCCTGGTGCCTTCTCATCTTGGTAGCTCTCACGTTTGTAGAAGCAGCATTGGACTAATTTGTCCTACAGCTAGCGCGCACCAAAATGGAGAGCGAGTTAGAGAGCAACAAGGGCTAGTTAGAGAGCAACAAGGGCTTGCGTGTGCATGGTTGATGGGTGAAATGGCTAGTGGAAGCAACTGCCTAGGCTTCTCCCTCTCCCCAACGGCCATGGAGCTGCCCTCCGTTTCTGAATCCGCTCCTGCCCATCACACTCCACCTCCTTCCTGTGCTATGATCTCCTCTTCCAGTACCTACAACCCCATCACTTCCAACTTCCTCTTCTCACCGATGGCCGCTCCCTATCCTGGTTACTACTGTGCGGGCGGCGCGTATGGCGATGACACCAGTGCTGCCGCCGGCGTCTACTACTCCCACTTGCCTGCCATGCCCATCAAGTCCGACACCCTCTGCAACATGGAAGGTGTCCTCTCTCTCTCTCTCTCTCTCTCTCTCTCTCTCTCTCTCTCTCTCTCTCTCGGCTTCTAACGTTATGGTGTTCTTGGCATGAAGCAGGCATGATGCCGTCGTCCCCACCGAAGCTAGAAGACTTCTTGGGTGGTAGCAATGTCGGTGGGGCAGAGACGGCCACCTACTACAGCCACCAGCAGGGCCAGGAAGAAGGGGCAGGCAGGGATTACCGCCAATACCAGCACCACCAACTTGTCTATCAGCCTCCGACGGAAGCAGAGATGCTCCAAGAAGACGCGGCGCCATTGCCAATGGAGGGAGGCGATGGCGGCGGCCAAGAACTTCCTCCTGACGAGCTACGGCGCTTGCTACAGCAACGGGGAGATGCACCCTCTGAGCCTGTCGATGATGAGCCCCGGGTCGCAGTCGAGCAGCTGCGTCAGTGCGGCAACCCAGCAGCACCGGATGGCCGCTGTAGACACTGCTGCCGCGGCCCTGGGGCGCAGTAATGGCAATGGTGAGCAGTGCGTCGGCAGGAAGAGAGGCACCGGGAAGGGAGGCCACAAGCAGACGGTGCACCGCAAGTCCATCGACACGTTTGGGCAGAGAACATCCCGGTATAGGGGCGTCACCAGGTAAGCTGCTTACGAAGATTTTTCGCTTTTCCTTGCTGCGTCGTTTGTTTCGTCAGTAGGATTCGTACGGGCATCGCTTAGTGCCTCTTTAGTTCTGCACATTTCTATGCTGTGTATGATTTGCAACTCTTCAGCACATTCTGACGTTGTCTCCTATGCGGCGTTGATCATCTGGTATGGTATTTGCACATTTCTGAGGTTGCGAAAGTCAATCTACTCTTGGTTCCTTGTGAGATTTCGACTAGTACCCTGGTTAGTTTCCAGCATTGATGTGGCTGCGATGTAGAGAAAGTAAATGCTCTGCTGTTCTTGCTGTTCAGTTGGCCAGCAACTCATGCTTGACACCAAATCTTTTTAATGTCTGATCTTAGTAGAATACTTCAGTTCGATTAAAGCTGGGTGTTCTGATTCTTTTGGCCCGCGTGCAGTTTCCACCTATTAATGTGGCAACTATTCTCTTGTTATGGAGCAACAATTGCTCTGTCTTTTTTTTTTTTTTTTTTTTTTTTGAACAACAATTTACTCTGTCTTGTAGGGCAAACAGTATTCTTTGTTTGAATCGCACTAAGGTTTTTGTTTGTGTGTGATTCACTGGAGCAGGCACAGGTGGACTGGGAGATATGAAGCCCACCTCTGGGACAACACCTGCAGAAAGGATGGGCAGAGTAGGAAAGGGAGACAAGGTAGATAGCTAAAAAAATCCAAAATAAACGCATAGCAACTCTTATCCATCACCTTATAACTCCTTATTACTGACATTTTGGTTCCCTTTTTTTTTTCTATTTTTTAAATGGTGATTATGGGGTTTGCCATTACTGAATATGATTGGCCGTGCCTCGCAGTATATCTAGGTGGGAAGAATCATTTCTTATCCAATCATGCTTTCTATTGGTTAATTAGCAGATCCGTAAATAGGAAATGATACATTTCTTTTGTCTGATCATTAGGTGGTTACGATAACGAAGACAAGGCCGCGAGGTCTTATAATCTGGCTGCTCTGAAATATTGGGGTCCAGATACTCACATCAATTTCCCCGTAAGTGTCATGGAGATGGAGGAGTTTCATTCAAAGCTTGAATGTTCATTTATGTAATGGGCGACCACACTTTGTTCGGCAGGTTGAAAACTATCGAGATGAACTTGAGGAGATGAAAGGCATGACAAGGCAAGAATATGTTGCACATCTGAGAAGGTTAGTTGCTTTGCGTGCATTATATGTAGAAGAAGCCTTGTTTTATTCATGTCATCCTGTATTTCCTAAGTTGCTACTGATCACAGGAGAAGCAGTGGGTTTTCTCGAGGCGCTTCCATCTACAGAGGAGTGACAAGGTCTGTTTGGGCGGATTACGCCACCACATTTTGCTTTCTTAGTGCAAACAACCAAAGTACATGAAGAAATCATCTCACTGTACATGCTAACTGCATTACAGGCATCACCAGCATGGAAGATGGCAGTCTCGGATTGGAAGGGTTGCTGGAAACAAGGATCTATACCTCGGCACTTTCAGTAAGAAAGATCTGTCTATTTGACTGCAGATTTGTAGGGCCAAAATTCTTCCATAAAGTAATGTGTGTTAAGTAAAAGAAGCTTTTAACACTAATCCTTTGGTCGATTCTGTTGTACTATGTTAATTGTCTCGTCAAAGTACATTTGCTGTAGAAGAAGGTAGGCATGGAACATAAGCTTTTACTGCTAATGTCAAGTTTTGTGCATGACTTTTGCGTTCACTTTAATCCGTGGGTACACATTCGATGATCATTCTTTTGCTTTTTCAGATAGTTATGCTTTTGCTAAGGCTGTGACCCCTGACCAAAGCAAACCTGTTGACTGTTTTGAAAAACTCGGTTGAACAATTTGAACTAAAAGATGGCATTAGCACGATCTTATCTAGTTATCTTGATTTCCCAATGTGCTAACTTTTTTGATGGTAGTACATGGTAATATTTTTTCATAGGTCACATAGACACCGGAGTTAATTTGTTCTTATACATCACTTACTAAATATGCTGCAGCCACTCAAGAAGAAGCAGCTGAGGCTTATGACATAGCTGCCATCAAGTTCCGTGGCTTGAACGCAGTGACAAACTTTGACATAACAAGATACGACGTCCACAAGATCATGGAGAGCAGCACACTGCTGCCCGTGGAGGAAGCACGCATGGTCAAGGCGATTGAGGCGGCGAACAATTTTCCTATGAATATGATGCGCAACGGCGATGGCAGGGAGCTCAACCCTGTCGAGGAGACAGGTGCTGGCTGGAGGATGGTGTTCCATGGTTCTCCCCAGGAAGCTGTGCATTGCCCAGAAGCAGTTGATCTCCAGAGGAGCATCATGAACGAGTCTCACCCCTCCCTGCATGGTGTCGTTGGACTTGACATGGAGTGCGCAGTGCATGATCATCACCTCGACGTCCCTGGCAAGACGACTGGGAGCATCAACTTCTCCAACTCGTCCTCGCAGGTGACAAGCCTGGGAAACTCCAGGGAGGGGAGCCCCGAGAGGCTGGGCCTGGCCATGCTGTACGGCAAGCAGCCGAGCGCTGTAAGCTTGGCCACCATGAGCCCCTGGATGCCGATGGCGGCACAAACAATGGCCCAGGTGCTGAACCAGCCGAACGTCGTCTCTCATCTACCTGTCTTTGCCGCTTGGGCGGATGCCTAGTTGAGGGAGTTGGAGCTTAATAGCTGCTCATTCTTGCTCGCCATTGCTGTTTTTTGTAGACTGAAGCAAGATTAGATGCACCAAGTTAGGTCAACTAGCTGGAATAGCAAGTTTCTTTAGTTACCAGTTACCATGATGGATGTTGTAATGGTATGTAGTAGAAGATAGGCCTGAATTAGTCTACAACTTATGCACAATCTTAATAGTAGTAGTAGTGGACTAGTGGCGGTGGTAGCGTTCTTTTGAGCCTCTTTTGGGTGACAAATTGGTTAGAATGCACTAGTATGGCTTCCTTTGAACGTTACATGAAACAAGGCTGTTGCGAGAAAAAGGAAAAGGTTCACGAAATGAGGTGGCTCGTCTTTGTTTGTAGTACGATCATTCAGGTTTTCTCCTGTGGTCAGTGGGGTCGTTGTCTTGGCTATGCACACAGATGACCCCTGCTGCTTGTTGCTGCAGAGTCAGGTCCAATTGCCTCACGTTCTTTTTCTGCTTTCTCTGCATGGCATGGCATCTGTCTTCATGATGGCAATTGGGTATCATAAACATTTCCCTTCCCATACGAGGAGCTTTGCCACAGGGCCTACCCACATTCCAACTCCAATCATTCCAAAAGAGGCCGATTGAGATTCCATTGCCATTCTTCCATCTCCCGACTAACTTGTCGCTAAACAAGAAGGAAAAAGTTATCACTTGATCAAGAGCTTATCTCGTGGATACATTCTGCGATCATGAGGTTAAACCAAGATATTAAAGTTATTTTGCAATAGGGTCTGACATTTGTGTTGGAAACCAAAGATTTTAAATAGTATTGTGGAGAATTTAAAAGTTAAAAAATGATTTCAATGGTTGTTCAGTTTAAACAAAACCCACCATCTACATTGACTTTTAGGGACGCTTCGTTTAAGCCACCAGCCCCTAAAAAATATGGTTTCAGTTTTGGAGAACTCCAGCTATGAAGTTACAAGGAAACTACAGCTTCGATTGCAGCCTTCCTCGTCCTAATATTGCATGATATGCAATTCCAATTCCATCTTAAAGCACTTCTGGGATCCCATAAACTTGTTTATGGTATACAATAAAAATGCATCTAGGGGCCAATTTTTTTTAAAAAAATACACACAATGACTGCTATAAAGCAAGTGGCGGTAGGGAGACTCCCACAATGTGTGAGGTGTGAGCCGAGGCAGGGGGGCGGGGTAAGCACTACATGCGCGAGGCGCGATCAGGGGATGATCAGTGGCAATGGCGAGGGGCTTAGACGTGACAAGGGGTGGGGCGAGCGACAGCACGCCGAGGCCATGGGGCATTGATGTGAGAGCGGATGCGATGGTGCTGTGCACAAGCCAACTAGGAAGATAGGGAGGACGCGACGACGATGCGTGTAAAGAAGACCAAGGCGATGCGCACTGAGAAGAAGAAAGCGAGAAATAGAGGGAACCGATAAGTTTTGTAATCAGTGGTGTATAATTTTTCTCCATGAATTTCATGGATTTAGGAGCTAGTTTTATGTTTTTTTAGACCTATCGCCAGTGGAGTGGGGATCATAGAGTGTTTGGCTAGAAAAAAATTAAAAGTAAATATGTTTTTTTTTTTCAAATCAGAGGTGCTGGGAGCCATTTTAAGAGGTGCATGGAGCTGTTAGGGCATTGCCCGTCGCGGCTAACCTTGAGCATGAAATACCAAAACCGAGTACTGAACCAAATTTTGCGAAATGTAAGAAAAAAAAAAAAAATAGTTTCACATTCGGTTCTCGAGTTTTCAGAACTGAAGTGCGAGGTAAATACCAAAACCGAACTAAATGTACCGATTTTACCGAATTTATCTGAAATGTGATGAGTTTGAGTATATGTATTTTGCACTAGAAATTATTTCAAAGTTAGCTTTTGAACCTTTTATTGCATTAAGGGCACTCACAATGCAGACTCTATCATAGAGTGAAAAAAGCACATTTATTACCTTCATATTTATCAGACTTTTGGTTGGCGTTGATGTGGCAAGAAAAGATATTTATGGAAGAGAGAGATAGAAAAGCTAAGACTACAAGTCTTATTAAGTCTATAATATTATTGTGGTAATTAATACTTTCTTAGGCTCTACGTAGAAGTTCAAGATTGTGATAGACTCACAATGCAGGACTCTTACCAACGGTTTCTATCCTCATTTATTACCCTCTATTTATCTTTTCATTGATACGACGCTATATTTATGAAAGAGAGAGAAAACACCGAACTAAAACCAAGTTTCTAACTAAGAAAAATGGTCTTCACGCAAAAACCAAGATTTTTGAGTAGATGACAAGTGGGCCATGTGATATCATGATAAAAAAATTGTATTGTGGAAGATAGTTTTACACAACTTTGATAATAACCATATAAAACCGTGATAGTTTATAAGACCGCTGAAGTGCTCCGACTGCTCTTAGAGAACCGATCGAGTACCAGTTCCCTGAAGAACCGAATCCGAGCAAGACCTAACCGAAAACCTAACGCCGGGTGCCGTGCTGTAGTAGTATTGGCCAGCTATTGGCCGGCACAGGATACCGGAAGTGACGGTTTGACCCGTCCACGTTGTCAGACGTGGGCTGCGGGGCTATGCACGCACAGTGCATCCACAGTGGAAGCGTTTGTTTGCCTGCGGGGCTGCGGCCGGCCCCCCAGCCCCCCAGCCTACCAGGCTAGGCTACCACCGACCGTGCCCCTTGCTTGCTTTTGCCTCCAGATTCCACAGCACGTGCCGCTGGACCGCTGTGCCAGCTAGAGCTAGTGAGCCTAGCCGCCGCCGCCGTAGACTCGCCGCTCTGCTGATGTGCCCGCCGTGTGCCCGCCGGAAGCCGGGAGCTGGCGCGCAGGAGCGGCGGGTGCGGGCGGGGAGGACCCATGCGGCGAGGTGGCGCAGCGCACGCGGCATGCAGGCGCTGATCGGGCTGGCCCGCACGCGGCATGAGTACGTGTCACGATGCGGCACTGGTGAGCGAGCCGCCTGCGTGCGTCAGTGCGCCGCGACTGCGTGAGCCTGTGACGCGCCGCGCGAAACGTGCTGCGGTCGTTTCGTTTCTGCCGTCCGCGCGCTCGGCGACGCGCGCGAAGCGACAAGTGCGGCCTGGGCTGGGCTGGCTGCTGCGGCGGAACGGGGTGGCAGGGGGGAAACCTGCTCCGCCATCGGCAGACCGCAGCACGACGGCATCAGACGGGAGGGCAGCGCGTGCTGTGTCGTCTTGCGCCTTCCGGCTGCGTTTCCGCCGGCCGCGCGGCCGGCCGAGGGCGAGCCTGCGTTTGCGTCTGCGCGAGCGTGTCTTGTTTTTGTTCTGCGCTGTCGTCGTGTCGTGTGTGTACTCACGCATAATCCATTCTACGTACGGTAAAAGTTCACGTGCATCATCACGACCTAGCCGTCCGCGGTCCGCCGCAGGCGGGCTGCCGAGGCAACCGTCCGTCCTACCGAGATCGATGCGTGCTGCCGTGCTCTGATAAGTAAAAACGTGGCAAGGACGGATACAGAAGAGATGAAATTGAAGCCTGAGGACCACCAGATCCTAACCTGTGAAACATGTTAGTGCTAGAAGATCACGGCCTCACGGGTATGCAGGTGATGCCGTGATGGTGGTACCGAGACGATTGTGCTACTTGGACGGGGTGCACCTGGTATGCAGCCCACTGTGGCTGTGCTGTTTGCACTTTGTAGGATCACTAGTGGGCCTGTTGCTGGAGGAGCCCGAGTAAAATTTCGCGAAAAGCACAGTCCTACCGGTACCGGTATTGCTTTATTATTTGCAGTCGCAAGCTTTGGAGCCCGGTCGGTCTCGGTCAACTAGTAGTTGCTTTGATCAGAGCTGCTTTCGCCTGCTCGGGAAAAACGACGACGTTAATGTTCGTCAGCATATCACCAGACATGTCACGTCTATAGTGCACTCACTCCGGCAGCACAAGTTCGGTGACAAGCCCCGGCCAGGTCCTTGACCTGGAGTATACTCCGTACCTGATCGACCACCAAGTTTGTCCCTCCGAGTTTCTGCTCACGAAACCGTGCCAACAGTGTCAAAATGGTTCCCGCAACAAGTTCAGAGGAGTCGGAACGGAACCATTTTTATATTGTAGTTTTTCCCCAGATTTTCGTTTCTGCTCATGCTGATAGAGACGGAGGAGAATTCACTTGGCTCAAAAATCGATTTTTAAAGGGTGAGAGAAGAGGGGATGCTTTGGCGAACATTGCCAGAACTGTGAGCACGTGGCTTCTCTCGGCTCAACCTACAAATTTGATGCAGATAACAATAAAATTCTCGAGCTGTTTTGCCAAATATTTCTAAAACTGTTTTAGATGAAACATTGAAGCTGTTATACAAGAGGGCTACAATCGAAGACTTTTTAGGAGTAGAAACTCAGCCGAACTAGCCCTTAGAGTCCTTTTTGGTCGCTCCAACTTCAACTTTTGTCATGTTCGAAAAAAAAGTTCAACCTTTGTGTTGTTGGAATTGGAATCGAAGTCCAAAAAAAAAAAAAAAACTCACTTCTTGCAATGAAAATAGTTTTGGCGCCCCCTGTATTTATTGAAAGGCCTTTTCTCATCTTGTGGCTATTTGTGTGGCTACATCCGCACTAGCCCCGAATGTTAATGTTGGAGTCAAGATAAAGTCACACCAAACACATTGTTAGTATGTATATGGCGGTTTATGACCGCAATCAATTATGTGTCCTCTCGTGTCTCCATTCAATTTGACGGGAGACTGTTGACATGTAAAAATGGCCCAAGCCTCGAAAGTATCTATAAACTAGAAACATACAAAAAGAAATTCTATTAACGGAGTTATCTTTGTGAACCACCGAGTAAAATATAGGAGAGGGCCTATAGTTCCGCGGAAACTTCCTCCAAGGATGATCAAGAGCGACTTTTTCTCGACCACGCAAAAGTTTTTGCACGCCTTTATCTTAAGATAGAGAAAGTATTCAATATAACACGTCTTAACGGCGCCATAGGGACTAATAAGTTATATACATGAACGATTGGACTGCTCTATGTCGACCAAGAGCGATGAAACTTGGAAATTGGAAGAGCTCGCTTGCACACACACACAAGAACAAGATGGCCGAAATGATCTCCACTACATGCGAAATGGCCGCAATGGCTTTCGTAGTTAGCCACGAACGAAGCTTCTAGATGGGCCTTTCGGAAACACGTTTAGTTATACAAGCCTACAAGGCCTTTTACGTGATCCAGTCCATGCTGCTTATTTTAGCCCGCCACCGCCATAACGATGTCGCCCTCGCCTCCATCTCCCTATGGCCCAATATCAGCTCTCAACCGCCCCAATTCCCCAAAGTCAAGTGCCACCGCGTCGCGACTCATCCTCATCCATCCACCCCTAGTCACGAAAAATTCCCCGCACCATGAAGCTCCGCTTGCGATCTATGGAGGCGCGCGGCGGTGCCGCCGCCGTGGAGACCCACCGCGTCGACCTGCCGCCCACGGCCACGCTGGCCGACTTGAAGACCCTTCTCGCGTCGAAGCTCTCGGCGGCGCAGCCCGTCCCCCGCCGAGTCCGTCCGCCTCTCCCTCAACCGCAGCGAGGAGCTCGTCTCGCCGGACCCCGCCGCCACGCTCCCGTCCCTCGGCCTCGCATCCGGTGATCTCGTCTTCTTCGCCCTATCCCCTCTCACAGCCTTAGCGCCGCCGGCTCAGGCCCGGCCCCGGAACCCTAGCCCGGGCTCGGGCGCTGCAGCGTCGATCGCTGAGGCTGTCGATCACGGAAAGGTTCGAAGCAGCCTGTTACTGGAGGTTCCACTTCATCATCACAGGCGCAGGCTGTGGTAATGAACCCTAGCTTTCCGGTCGCTTCCGGTCCGCCGGATGTGGTGATGGAGGAGGCCTTCGATGCGACGAAGAGCTGGTCGAGTTTTGTGCTCAAGGATCTCAAGAGGGAGATGGGCAACGTCGGGGGCTCAGAGGGAACCGCTGCAGGTCGCCTGGTTGCGGCCTTGCATGCAGCTGTGCTTGATGTTGGCTTTCTCACCGCCACTCAGATGGGGTCTCACCTCTCACTGCCTCAGGGCTGGCCGTCAGGTGCTTTGCAGCCACTGACCATCAAATATACCATACCAGAGCTTTCATCAATGTTATCTGTGACTGAGGAGGGAAGGTGGTGTAAAATTTTTAGCTACTCCTTGATGTCCAATTTTGTTATGGTCTATGGGTATGTTCATGGGGCACAGTCGGATGTGTGCGGTTATGCTTTGAGTTGCCAGGGCTTGAGCCTTTACTTTATCTGGATAGCGATCAGCTTAGTGGAGTGCATGAGAAGGGAGTTCATGATCTGTGGAGAGTGCTGAAGGATGAGATCTGCCTGCCATTAATGATATCATTGTGCCAACTGAATGGTCTGCGCTTGCCTCCATGCTTGATGGCCTTGCCTGCTGATCTGAAGACTAAGGTATTGGAGTTTCTACCTGGGGTTGATCTTGCAAAGGTTGAGTGCACGTGCAAGGAAATGAGGAATCTTGCATCAGATGATAGTATTTGGAAGAAGTTTATACCGAAGTTACATTATGGTGAGGGCAAGAGTGCTAAGGCCATATTTGGGGAGACTTGTCAGGCCAATAAGAGACGGCTGAAGAGGCCCAATCCAACCTTTTGGAACTATGGCTGGGGAAACAGTCCTTATAGCCGTCCACTTAGGCTGCCATTGATTGGTGGGGACTCGGACAGACTTCCTTTTATTGGGAATCCTGGTTCTGTGGGGCGTCACTTTGGAAATCAACGAAGGAACATCTCGCCGAACTGCTTACTTGATGGTCACCGCCATAACTTCCTTTGAAGCCATGTCAATGAGTTTTACTTGCATGTTAAGAGTATTTGATAAGAAGGGGGTGTGTAGACAGTTAGACCATCTTGTTCATATCATCAAGCTGCACACTTATGCATGTGCACAGCACTCTTATCCTCCTATATCCCCTTAGTATCTTAGATTCTATCTTTTCTGTCTTTCTTTACGCCAATGTAATCCAGTGCCCTAGTAATAAAAGTACCCTTGTTCTATCCAGATGAATAATCCAGACGTGGTTATTGGTTGAATGTATAGATGTATTTTTAGCTAAGATGATAATAGCTTTAAACTTCAAGGTGTTGCTTAAATTTATTTGCATTAAATGTGCAATCTAGCATTGATACTTTAATTTTACACCTCACCCAAATATCATGATGTCAACATGAAATTTGTTTCCTTATTAGGTATTAGGTATTTTCCTTTGATAGGTTACTTTCATTAGCACTGTGATAATAGAATCATCGGGTTCTTCTATTACAGTATTATTATGTTATCAAAATTTGTTTCCTTATTAGGTATTAGGTATTTTCCTTTGATAGGTTACTTTCATTAGCACTGTGATAATAGAATCATCGGGTTCTTTTATTACAGTATTATTATGTTATCAGTCTTGTATGAAATAATGGATACTGTTATTATGGTGCCCTTTGTTTTATTTAAAACAGCTTAAATATCTCTGATGTCTATAAGTGCCTTATTGTAATAATAAAGATATTAGAGCTAAAAACATTAAGCAACCTGATACACTTTAAGTTTTCTTTTTATTGTAATATGTACCACTAGATGCTGTATGCAGATTTTTTTTTTTTTTATTTCTATGCCTGGAAGAATCATTGTGGTAATGACAAGTACAGCCTTAAATAAATGACATGTGAATCATTTGGAATGTACTCCCTCCGTTCAATTTAGAATCGTTTTGGCTTTTCTAGATACACAATTTTTAGTGCACAACAAAAGCTATGTACCTAGAAAAGCCAAAACAACCTATGGTTTGAGATAGAGGGTGGTATGTAACATACTAGGACTGTGTTTCTGTAACTAGTTGAGTGTACCTGGGTGATGTGTGTTTATGATTAAACACAATGGTTTATTTGGCGTGCGTTGTGTGGTGGATGTGAATTGCTCAACGGGAGAAGGTACAAGCCTCATCTATCCAGTCACAGTGGGTTGAGGGAACATAGTGATAGAGAGCAGGTAATTTCTTTTGTTCCCTTTATTCCTTAATAAATGTTGCCTCTCTTTATATAGGGATGGTTGGATTAAACATACTCCTACAAGCCAAAATTTAATACTAACATACTACATACTTATTACCTAAGTTAATGGGAAAAGTGCTGGAACCTATTTGTCGTCCTGCGCCCTCTGGTGCAGCCTCCACCCACCCACCCATACACTGCAAGCTTGTGTGACAGGATGAGGACCGTTTGTGAGTCTTCATCATATGTCTGTTTTCCTTTGACATACAGGTTACTTTCATTAGCACTGTGATAATAGAATCATCAGGTTCTTCTAAGTATTATTATGTTATCAGTCTTGTATGAAATAATGGATACTGTTATTATGGTGCCCTTCTATTCTATTTAATACAGCGAAATATCTCTGATGTCTATAAGTGCCTTATTGTAATAATAAAGACATTAGAGCTAAAAACATTAAGCAACCTGATACACTTTAAGTTTTCTTTTTATTGTAAATATGTACCACTAGATGCTGTATGCACTTTTTTTTTTTATTTCTATGCCTGGAAAATTATTGTGGTAATGACAACTACAGCCTTAAATAAATGACATGTGAATCATTTGGGATGTACCCGTTCCAATTTGTAGGTCGTTTTGGCTTTTCTAGATTCACAATTTTTAGTGCACAACAAAAGCTATGTACCTAGAAAAGCCAAAACGACCTAAGGGTGGTATACTGGTATGTAACATACTAGGACTGTGTTTATGTAACTAGTTGAGTGTACCTGGGTGATGTTGTATGTGTTTATGATTAAACACAATGGTTTATTTGGCGTGCGTTGTGTGGTGGATGTGAATTGTTCAACGGGAGAAGGTACAAGCCTCATCTATCCAGTCACAGTGGGTTGAGGGAACATAGTGATAGAGAGCAGGTAATTTCTTTTGTTCCCTTTATTCCTAAATAAATGTTGCCTCTCTTTTATATAGGGATGGTTGGATTAAACATACTCCTACAAGCCAAAATTTAATACTAACATAGTACATACTTATCACATAACTTAATGGGAAAAGTGCTGGAGCTTTTTGTCGTCCTGCGCCCTCTGGTGCAGCCTCCACCCACCCACACATACAACACCTACACTGCAAGCTTATGTGACAGGATGAGGACTGTTTGTGAGTCTTCATCATATGTTTGTTTTTCCAAAACCGCAACCAAAACTAAATACAAGTCCAATAAGTTGTAAAATTGTTTGTTTTGTTACAGTTTGTATGATAACACATCTCACTGGGGAACAGTTTTGCTGCTGTGATAGATGATTCTTGCAAGCACTAGATGGCTCTCTTTTCTTTCTGGAAATTATGAGCTGCTGTGTTACCTTCAATTGTGTTGTCATGGTTCTGAGTATGGTTTTCTATCCTTGTATAATTATTTATTTGTCTGTTTTCTGGGTTGTAGATGCATGTTTATGACATGCATATGAGACTGGCCTCTTATTTCCTTTATGAAAAAATATCCATGTCCTTGTTCTTCTCATGGTTCTCACTTGAGTTGATAATATATTTGTTTATTGTTTGAACTGGTCAAAGGAAAAATTTGAAGATGCTTTGTCTTGACTAGGGAAGTTATGGTCTTGTATATTCATTTGAGCAGAATCTTTACTTTGATGCTACAGGTTTATTTTTTGTGTCATCCTAGTTCCCAGATAATGTCAATTTAATCAGAACTTTCAGGTGCCTATGAGTTGTGTCTTGACCGTTTTATTATGCAATTCAGTCATAGCAGACTGGGGATAGTGTGGGGTGATCATAACTTGCTGAACTTGTGAAGCATTTTCGGCTTGATGCTTTTTGTACCATGTTACATAGATCATCCTCCACCATTGGGAGACCAAAGATTGCAAAATTCTTTAATGTGAACTTTACATTGACCACAGGAAGAAAAGACACTTTTTGCTGTACGCGTGCATCTACTACGCATTGTTTACACATGTCCTATTGACTATTGGCCTCATTTATCCTTTTCTATTATGCTATTAATTAAACCGTGAAATGGATGCCATGAGATTTAGCTTTCTGATCACTTAACTGGGACTCTGAGCCACCGTGGCTAGTACTAAAATCAGAGATGTACGGACCGTCTCGGAGCCCAAGAAAGGCTTCAGTTTTCTGTGAGATGGACTCTTTGCTTTTGGTTTGGTGCACTGAAAAGATTGTGGGGGAGGGCATGGGAGGAAACACTTTATAAATCTGGATTGGGTAAGTGTTTTACTGCCATGAGATCTCATTGCTATGATTGCTGATCTGGTTTATGATTCTCATTTGTAGTTGGTGTAATATGCTTTATGAAGCAGCAGATGCTTGCACACAAAATTACACTAGATGTGGCAGCTATTCAAAAATCTCTTTGTCCATGAACAAATCAATTGTGTTTTTAAGTTTGAATGAATCTATAGAAAAGAGTACATATTTATGACCCCAGATGAGAATATATTTTATGGTGTATATTTAATGATATTTGATGTATCCGTAACTCTTTTATAATTTTGGTTAAATTTAAAATTTCGACTTTGACAACTCCAGAGAGGGGGTAACCGTGTATTATGTTGCTGTTAGATCATTGTCTGCATGGACTTTTTATTGTTTTCGTCTATTGTACCTTATATATTTGCATTGTTAGTCTCAACGCCGTTTAGCATGAATAATGACTATACAGTAGGTGATTGCTGGATCGCTGGGTAATTATTATTAGTCAAGTAGGTATGTGATTTCTGGAGGATGAATGAAAGCTGCTTTATGGATAAGCGTTCTTTGTTTCAGTGACAAATCTGAACAATTTGGATATTTACTATGTGATTCTCCAACTCTATTATCTTGAGTAAAATACTTGTGGACTTCCATCTTGAAAAAAAATAATACAAACACATTCCTGATATGTTTTTATTTATGCAGCATATATCAATCTTGAAACGTAAGAAGACGATTGCAGCCAGGCAGAATCTATATTCCCTTCAGTTGGACCTATTCATTTGGATTAATTTTGGAACAAGAACAAGTAGCCAAGTGAGAACCAGAATCCAATTCGCTGACGATACGGCTACCTCTGTCAAGCAGGATGCCCCTGCGGCCCTGTTACGTGCAGGTCTTCGCTTTGACTGTATTATTCGGCGTCCAGCCCCTACCAGCTCTCCGATCTCCGGACTGTACAATTGCTCGGTATCAGTTCTGGCAGCGATGACACCACCCATATTCTGAGGGGCCTTTCAGTGAAACAGGACACTGATGAACTGCTTGCTTGTGCCCTCATATTCAGGAAAACAGAACGCATTTGTGTGCTTGCTGTTGCTGCTATGTTTGTTGGGTGTTAAAAAAAAAGACGGTGAAAATCTGGCGGAGAACTGGAGACGGGTGTGAATGTGTGTTGGGGGTGGGCGGTCCCCAACTCCAGCCATTCATTGTTTTCTGTTGTGGCCACATCTGCATGTACGCACGCCCATTCATGGTGAACACTATTCACTCTAGCAAAGTGTTGCTGAGTAACAGTGAGACATCTGATCGAAGAGGAATAGGAGGAGCTGGGAGCTGCAGTTCTCACCTCTGGTAACAAGAAATCTTCCTTTATTATTACTAGTACTATATATGTACTGTGGCATGCTCTTTGGGAATAGTTTTGCATTTAGGACAAGTACAGGTGCATAGTACCTTATTTCATTTTCTTTCTTTCTTTGCTACTACCACTGCAGTATGATGTTCTCTTTGAAGATAGCAAATTGCTTTCATCTCTTCATGAGTACTCTGTCTTTTTTGAACACTCCCAAGCATTTCTCTCTGTCTCACCCATTCTTTTTAAGGACTATTAGCTCATTAAGTGATATTGGCCTTCTACCAAATGATTTTTGCTCTGTGTCCGAGTGTTTTTGCTTCATATCTTGCCTGGTCTTTGCTTCAGAGAAAAGGGACAAGCACCAGCATTTCTTGTTCCTTTCATCTTGGCCGAACTTTGCTTCTGAAGCACCTGGTGATTCTTACATCGTCATGCTATAGAATAGGATATGAACTAGTGAGTTATGACTTTAACCTTTGTAAACCATCATTTATGATTCCAGCATTAAATTTTGATGGTTGTGATTGGAGGACGGTACCAGCTGTTGAGTTTTGAGCAATCCCCTACCTTGGTGGCTTGGCCCCAGGAGTACAACCAGCTAACTTTTTCGTTTTCTGATGTCTGGATCTTAGTTCCTAAGCTGCTTCAGTGGTTCCCCTTGTCATTTGAAGGTCACACTTTCTTAGCTGTTGTCCTCCTTCTTATTCTGTGGATCTGATTCTACGATCCAATTTCATTCTGTAGGGGTGGGTGGGTGGGTGTGCAAGTCAGCAATTACATAACTTTGTTCAGGCATTGTACATATGTACTTGCAAATATGAGGAAACAGAAGAGAGAAATTGGAGTTCTTATTGGTGTCCAACCACTATATTAACTCGAATTTGCTTCAGAATCTATGCAATTATGCCAATTTGTAGAAGTAGTCCATGCAAGTAAAAAATTCTTGAAGAGTTCTTCATATTCTTCAGATAGTAAATTTAGTACTTTCTCAAAGTTTACACTCATGAGTCGGGTTGGTAAAAAAATCTGGAGGACAGAACTTTAATAGAGGCAATGTTTCAGAGGGTTTAAACTTAAATGGGCCCGGTTGATTGTCTAATAATTAACCTTATTCTGGGCTGGCCCATACATACACTGGATGGCATTAGCATCTGATCCTTGGGTTGGTTGCTAGGTCTTCAGTTTTGCAGCACCTACTGCAGTCGATCTTCACCCAGAACACTCTTTATTCTGACCTCTGGATGTGATCCAGCTGGTGCATGGTTGTTAGTAGTACTAGCACCAGCAAGTCTATTCCAGGAATCGGTTTCCGCTTTTGCCCTTACGTTTGTCTATTGCACCAGGCTTAGTTAGCCTTTTCACTTTGGACAATCTTTATGTAAGGCTGCAAGGGTTAGTTGTTCCTTGTTGAGCCTTGCAAGGAATTGACTGTGTCCAGCTCCCGATCTACTCTACCCTTTAAGTAAAGCTCCTTCAGTTGGCAGACCTGGCAAGTTAGAAGGTCACTAGTCATTCCCAAAAATGATTGCAACATCGCTCTGAGTTCAAGTATCAGAGCTGGATGGTGAGTACATACGCTCATGGCAAGATCTATATATGTCCGTTCTGTTTGCAACATGATAGAGCTACCACTTCGGTTTGCAATGTGACAAGATCAATCATTGATTCATGGCAGATGTATTCCCCTCCACACACCGATCCTGAGGAAGAGCAGTGCTTCGTAATCGGAACTAATTTGCTTGCTTCACTAGACCATACCATGAATTTTGATGAGCCTATCGTCTTTCCAATGAACAATGTAAGCATGCAAGAGGGGGTTCAGCTCTACAATTCTACTGGAGGTATATTTATTCTCAGTTCATTTTCTTAGGAACAAGAGTTGTTGATCTGTGAAGCTTCTGACTAATAACATGATTCCAACTCTTCCCAGATGCTCAACCAAGTAGAAGTATGAACACAGGGAAGTGTTCAAAGGATGGCAAGAGGAAGGGTTCTGGAGAGGGCAGTTCGTCACTACATTCTCTAGTAAGGAAGCTACAAGCTACCATTTGCTTTGTCTCATCGGTTGCGCCATATCTCATTGCCGCTCTATTTCATTCTACTGTACCTGTAAATATATTACTACAGGATGAAGCCAGTGCATTGTTGCAGCTGGAAGTCAGCATGGAGTGTGCTGATGAGAAGGCGGGTGAGGGTGATGCTGGATCCAAGAGAGAGGATTACGTGCATGTCCGGGCAAAGCGCGGCCAAGCCACCAACAGCCACAGCCTTGCAGAAAGAGTAATTTTATCTCTTGAAAACATACATAATGCTCCTGCAATACCCAGGTCTCTTGCTTATAGGAGCATGCCCATTCGAACTGCAGTTTAGACGGGAAAAGATAAATGAAAGGATGAAGGTTCTTCAAGACCTTGTCCCAGGTTGCAACAAGGTATGAATAACATCAAGCAGATGCTTATGTTCATATTGATGTGGTTATGGTGTGTTCTAACCAATAGGGACATGTTTCTTATGACAAGGCAGATTACAGGCAAGGCCATGATGCTTGATGAGATCATAAATTATGTGCAATCTCTGCAGCGGCAGGTTGAGGTTAGTGTATTGATAACTTATGATTTGGAGGTTTACTCAATGATTTTTCTAGGCCAATGGCTGAATCTTCATTTTTCATGTTTGTGTTGGACTTTTCAGTTCCTTTCGATGAAGCTCTCAGCGATCAGCCCAGGTCTGAACAGTGACGTCGACCTGCAAGATGTAAGATTGCAAAGCTCAACTCGAGTTGACAAAGAAAATGCCTTTGGATTGATCTTTTCTCAGTCCTTGTCACTACAGATCCTTTGCACACAAGATGCCAGCTCTGCTTTTCCAGGATACAACCTGCAATCGAGCAATGTGCATCTTAATCTGTACAGAACATCTGAAGAAGGTTTCTCACACAGGATCATCCCTAATCCAGCAAATATTCATGTGACAAGAAACGGCCAGTTATCTGCATTTCATCAGGTTTGCATTCGGCGCCCTTGAGCAGCTTCAAGTGCTTACTATGTTGATTAATAGTAGTTTACTAGTTTTTACTTTTTACCATGGCAGAGAGGAGTTATCTGGAACGAGGAACTTCACAGTATTGCTCCAAATGCTTTTTGCTTCAGATACCATTGCTGGTAGCATAGAATTTTTCGTGCCTTTTCAGCTTCTCATTCATCACTATGTTTTACATTTTCTCCTGCAGCTGTGCTCAACTTTGTGAGATTTCAAGAACCATTTTGACATTGCAGATTCAATGAAAGTGGAGTGACAAGTCGGCAGTTTAATGGTGAACAACTCTGAACAAGTTAGTCAGTGGGTTTTGCTACTGGTGTGCCTTTTCAAGTTGCAACGGTGGCACGGCTTCTCTTGGGATGACCTAGTTAACTTTGGTCTTTGGAAAGGATTTCTGGTGTCCACCCATCGTGTACAGTTATAATAACTGATCAAAGGAGTATGGTGAAGTTTTTTGCGATCTGGTGGAGAAAATTATGGACAGTGATCGTTTGGATTTCTGACACAACTGAGTTAGTGCTTTGCTGGCGTGTGATTCCAATTAATTATTTGGTTGTAATAGCTGGCAGAGCTCTATAACTACTTGTATCACAAAATATAAATTGCCGAGTCCGGACTCAGGAGAGAACTATGTTCATTTTAATGGTTGCAGCGTAGTAACTCGTGACAATGAATTTACATTGGTTAAAAAAAAAAACATTTGGCCAACAAAGTTGAGTTCTGTAGAATCCTTAAACTTCAAAAAACTATCCTTAAACTTAGGATTCATAACCGAGGCCAAGAAAATCATTATGGCTGATATCGTGACTAAATAAAGTAACGTGCCTAACAGTAACTTGTGTTTATTAATCACTAAAAAACAGGGCCTGGTACACCTCAGCTTCATTTTTGGAAAACAACTTCATGAGCAACTCTTTATGTGAAGTTTAGCTATTTTGGAAAACTCATTTGGTAAAATGGCTTCAGCAATAGTTTCATGCATGGATGAGAGAGAAATGAGTCAGAGCTAGAATAAGCTTTTTTTTTTAGCTTCATTTCTTTGTGAGCAAGGAATTTTGGAAGTGTTCGACTGTTCGGTAAGAAAAACAACTCACAACAATAGGTCCTTAATTGACCCATCTTCTGTCAGGTGAAGATAACTATCGATTTGATGAAAACTTGACATATATAATCTAGCTTTGGATTAGAAAGACTCAAACCCTGCAATCGCAACACCACATCTCTATAGTTTAACCATGCATTGTTCAATTAACCTTGCCATGAAGGCTATTTCTTGCTTCCGTTTGAATAGCACAAGTAAGAACAATAAACAACACAATTTGAAATATTGCCAATATAATTAAGCCCACAAATTACGGTTCCACAACCCAAGGAACAACAAAACTGTTGACAGATAATTCTAAGCAAAACTTTGTATCCTAACTTGAATGATACTACTGATGAATATATGGTGTTAGGCAGTGTCATAGACCCTGTATATGTCCCCTATTAGACTCATTATTCTTTTTTCAATGATTCATGGTCCTAGGTAGTACCTAAGTGACACTAAGTGGTATTATGAGACATCAAGTGATGCGAGTCACACCAAGTGATGCTAAGAACACCCGTACGTGCCGATCTAGTCGAGTTGGATAATATGTATATATTATATAAAAACTACATTGAATATAAAGTATTAAGATAGAACATTATAGATCTTTATATAACCTTTTGTACTAAAAATATGGTGGCGGAGCCACTGCCTGGGCCCTGGGCGTCGGACCAGGCTCGTCGCTGAAATTCAAAAGAATTTCTATTATCAACGGAAAGTGCTGTAACTAAATATATATATATTTTGGATAAATCGTGAGTTTTAGGATTGAGAATAGTTACATTACATCATTTGATAACAGACATCAATAATAAAAACTAGGGGGATCATTGTCCCAAGCTACATTTTTCCTTTGTAAGCATCGCTCTCTAGCTAATTTCATGTGCCACCTAGTTTTCTTTCCTGCTTGTTGGATCTCCTGAAATCCTCCCCAAACAATGTTGCATTCATCATATATTGCAGCGGCTTACCCATAATTTCGATAACCTCCATACAATCAGATTGGACAATCAGGCGGTTGCCTCCATATGTTGAGCTAACATCAACCCTACCTTTAAAGTATATGCTTCCACCATTGCCGCATCCAACAGGTGAGAAATAAAAGTATTTTCATCGTCACCGTACTTGCAGAACCATATCTGATTATTGCACTTGTACTTCTGCACCCCTTATCATCATCCAAGGAGGCATCAATATTTAGCATAAGAAATAGGTTTCCTTCATCCTTAACATATCCTTGTTCCTTGTTTTGCTATCAACTTATAATTCTTTGCAAGACAAGCAATTGATAGTCCTTGTCTCGATGGGAGTTGGATGTTCATGCACAAACTGCCTTCTTTCCCACAAAAGGACCAACCTAAATATTTTTTGCATAACGAGGATCTCCCGTAGTTCTAAAAACTTTTGGCTTTGGCTCTGCTGCTGGATAGATAACAGTATCCTAGACAAAATATACACATATTATAAACTGATGTCAATTTGCGTGTGGAATTTCTTACTGCAACTATTTCTCCTCTTCTGTTTGAATTCCATAAATTAAGGGGTGTTTGGTTTCCACAAGTCGGGTGACTTATAGTCAAAAAAAAAATAAATAAGTGACTTATTTTACCAAACAATATGACTTATTAAGTCAGTAGGACTTATAAGTTAAGTTGATACACCCTACTTTAAAACTTATTAAGTCATGTGACTTATTAAAACTTATTAAGTCATGTGACTTATAAATTATAAGTGACTTATTTTTACCAAACATGCATTTGATTTATTAAGTTTCGATTTTTAAGTTAGGCTGGCTTATGAAAACCAAACAAGGGTCTAAAAACTAATATATCCAGAACATGTTTTCTATTGTATTACTAGAACCATTTTCCAATCTCTCGATACCTAACCAAACAGGGGCTACAGTATAATCAAAACAAAATGTACAACGATTCAAAAAAAAAAAAAAAAAAAAAAACGAGTCGCAAAAAAGAAAATGTAAAACGGATAAGAGAAGGTCGGTCAGCCGCGCACTCGCGAGGACGAAGCACACACCAAGCAGCTTGCAGATCCCCATGGCAGGCTCCACCTCCCTCCTCCCCCTTGTCGTCCCCGCCCCTGCTGCCTCTCGCCACCGCTTCCACACGTCCACGTCCGCATCCCCTCGCCACCTGCGCCCCTACCCTGCTCCTCGCCTCCTCCGCGCTGCCCGGCGTCGACACTCCGACGCCGTCGTTGTCGTCCCAGATGCCCGCCCCTGGGTCGGCGATCTCTCAGGCGCCGCCGCGTCCTACCGCGACGGAAGCGAGGAGGACGAAGACGACGCAGATGAAGAGGAGGACGAAGACGAGGACCGCAGCCTGGACCTACTGGCCCGGTTCCTGCACTCCGTGTTCAGGAAGGCCTCCCGCCGCGCGCGCCGCGCTGCCAGGTCCGTGCTGCCGCCTTCCGTCCCCGCCGAGCTGGTCCGTTCCCCTCTTCGTTTATCTCCTCTGTTTTAGTTCCCTGTTGGAAATTGGCGGTGCGGAGGAATGATGCTGGGATCTCTCGGTATTGGGCTTGATCTGGTGCTGCCCATGCGTGTGTAGGTGAAGTTTTCGGTCAATGGCGTGCTGGTCCTGACGTCCTTATGGATCCTTAAGGGTCTTCTCGAGGTGAGTGTTTCATTCAAATGCTGAAAACTATTTGATGGTCTGGTCTGCTTCATACCAATTGTGAGCATCACTATTCAATGCTTGTTTTGTGATCATGCCGTCGGCGAAGTATTTTGTGTTTGCAACATGGATACCAGTGTCATTTGTTCTTCTGTAGAGCATCTTGGTTCAGGGATCAATTATTTAGTTCATGTTATAGAGGCATCCTTTGCATTCTGCTTAGAGAACTCTTTTTCAAATTTGGCTGTTGGATACTTTGATCCTTAATACTGTGGATTGATGCTAGGATTGTTACTTGTGCTGTCATATGGTTCGGATTGTATACATAATGCTCAATAAGTAGGATATGTATTTCGCAATAAACCAGGGGATTACCTTAGGTCTTCAGCAAAAAGGAAAATAGTTTCAGATAGGAAGAGTATAATGAAGCATAAGGCTTACTGGATGACTAAGGTTTTCAGATAGCTCAAGCTTTAGCACAGATAATGCATAAGCACAAGATAATCAAGGAGAACTAACCAAAATAGAAGGTTGCATCACTCAAGTCAGCTGCTCACTCTTGCAGTTCATCAGGTATGCATAGCCTGTTAGCAGTATCGCTGGCTGGATTCCATTTCGCCATTGGCAGGATGTGTATAAATCAGAAACTTGAACTGTAATTATCTGAGGGGTAATATATGGTGGAAAAAAAGGTGTTGCCAGATTTTATTTTATTTTATTTTTTTGTTACGGTATGTGCGGCTGAATAAGACTCACAAAGTTGATAATATTATGTAAATGGAGGTTTTCTTATTTCAATCTAGCAGTTTGAAGGTTCAAGTATTTTTACTTTCTAGCTTGCTTTATTCTTGTTGGCACCTGCATTGAACAATAGCAATTTAAAAGTTCCATCCACCGTCTATGTTAGTTGGGTTTTTTGCTAAAAGCTGATTGCAAGAGTGCAGATTGCAGGTCTTGTGCGGGCCTTTTAATCTGAGCTTATCATTTATCACCCAGTGGCTGTTCTCAATTGAGAATCGAAATAGAGAAATGTTTTATCAATCCATCTTCCAATCAAATGGTCACTCAATCATGAAAGAGAATTCTTGACTCCAGTAGGATAAGAACGAGCGTATTCTTCCCGATATAAATCGTTGGAATGAGTTCTGAGAACAAAGAAAAGTGAAAAACCGTTGAATATTAATACAAAAATGAGAAACAGAATAATAATAACCAATCAAAGGATATGATAATAGATGGAAGCCGTTACTAAGGTTTTTACGAGATTTTAGTGCCGCCCGTAAACCCTCTTCTTTTAGCCACCTTCTTTCTTATAGAACAAGGCGCCTTTTCTAACTTCGGTCTATGAAGGTTTAAGTTGATATTAATTAAAGCCCATCTGCAATTTGAGTATTTGAGCTTATGGAATCAAGCCCCTCTACAGCCCTGTAATTGTTTAATCTTGGTTTATTCAAATTGAAAAGACTCCCAAGCACACATATTAACTAGAAAGAAAATAGAATGCTTGCCATGTGACACACTGTTATATGGGCTTCTAACTCTGCCTATAAAAATAGCAAGATGAGTAGTATGGCAGTATTAACTCACTAGACCTGAGATTTTTGGTACTGGGCTAGGAAAGGGCCCATTTTATTCTGGGTGAAATTCTACTGCCCACTCTGGCCTGGTACTGTGAGGTTATCAGACCTATTACTGTCTAAACCTAATGAAACTGAGTTTCCATCTGGCTCCAGTGTATTTTGAGCTTGGTAACTAATGCCTTGGCGCGTAATACCTATCAAGCTTGTTGGGCTGGCCAATTGGACCTAGGTCCTGGCTTTAGCCAGGCCTAATTTGCTCATTTCTTGTGAATTGGTGCAGCGGGTGAAATGACCCAACCTATTGAGTTGTGCTTGTAGGAGTGCTAGCCCACAAAGAAACTGACAACAATTAGGAAAGTGTCATGTAGGATCACGGTAAGCTTAAGAACTATAGTTTGGATTTATTCACAAAAAAAAAAACTATAGTTTGGATTTTATTAGTTAGCTGGTTCAATCCATATTGAAGCCAACACATGCTCTTGTTATATTCCTGGTTATTATTTAGGCCTTGTTTGGATGTTGTCGGATTCATCTCAATCCACTTGCGTTGGGGTGGATTGGAGTGGAACTTATGGGTACTGACCCGAAAATATTTTTCTCACTACCGGTACTTCTCCAAATGATATCGGGTATTGGCGGATCCAATGTATGTCCATGTTATGTTTAGGGTTACAAGTACTGGCACAAAACTTTGTTTCCACACTAACCCAATTTACTTGGTCTTCCCCAACTGATACCGTTCAACAAATACAACAATTACTCAACTAGTGTAGGGGTTACAACTGCCTGATACCAGGTCATGCATTGTCCAGCAATTGCATCCACTGGCATGTGGTCAGGTTTGTGTGTGAGATATTAATTAGGTCCACATTGGTTGGATTGTTAGAAATTCCTCCTGACTCCATTTAAATGGGCAGCCCATATAGTGGTTCTTGTCATGTACCTCTCAGTGCTTTAAATATAATTTTAAAAGAAACTGATTTAAATATAACTCTAAAAGAAATGTTTTAAATAGATCCAATTCAGGTCCAGTTTGTTAGTTGTACCTTTCAAAGTACTCCCTCAGTTCCAAATTGTAAACCGTTCTAGCTTTTCTAGGTACTTAGCTCTTTTTGGCTTTTGTAAATGCATAACAAAAAAAACTATGTACCAAGTAAAGCCAGAACAGCTTACAATTTGGGACAAAATGTTTTATCAGCCCACCTTCCAATCAAATGTTCACTCAATCACTTTTAGGCTGATGTTAACTAAAGCCCGTCTGCAATTTGAGTATTTGAGTTTATGCGATCAAGACCCTCTACAGCCTTGTAATTGTCAAATTAGGCCCTTACTGAGTTTGATCGCCACAGAAGTAGGAACAATAGCACAAGAGATAATATTGTTTATTTGTTTAAGAAACCATGAGCAGACTCACAAGTACCATCAGTATCTACTGGTGGAGCAGCGATGAAGGTGATAGTAAGTATGTAGCTGTGGTGAATAGGATATGGATCATCAAAATGCCTGAACCGTCGTATAGTTTGGATTTAGGTAGTTTTCTGGTTCAGTCCATATTGAAGCCAACACATTCTGTTCAGGTTGTATTCCTGGTACCACTTACCAACTGACACAAGTATTTTTTTCTCATTGACCCAATTTACTTAGCCTTCACTGACTATATCGGGTAGTGGCAGAACCAATGTATGTTCATGTTATGTTCAGTGTTACAGTACTCACCCAAACCTTTGTTCACATTGACCCAATTTATTTGGTCTTCCCCAACTGATATCAAGTAGTGGTTGATCTGTGCAGCAAAGAAAGCAATTACTCAATTAGGGAATAGGGTAGGGGTTACAGCTGCCTGATACTAGGTCATGCAAATGTCCAGTAATTGCACCCACCGGCATGTGGTCAGATTTGTGTGTGAGACAATAGTTAGGTTCACATTGTTCAGATTATTGGAAATGGAAATTCCTCCTGACTGCATTTAAATGGCCAGCCCATACTATGGTTCCTGTCATGTACCTCTCAACCTTTAAATATAGGGTTCATTCTAAAAGAAATTGATTTAAATATAACTCTAAAAGAAATGCTTTAAATAGATTCAGTTCAGGTCCAGTTTGTTAGTTGTACCTCTCAAAGTACTCCCTCTGTTCCAAATTGTAAGTTGTTCTACTTTTCTAGGTAGATAGCTCTTTTTGGCTTTTGGTAGATGCATAACAAAAAAACTATGTACCTAGTGAAGCCAGAACAAAATGTTTTATCATCCCACCTTCCAATCAAATGTTCACTCAATCACTCTGATGTTAATTAAAGTCCGTCTGCAATTTGTGTATATGAGTTTGTGCGATCAAGACCCTCTACAGCCTTGTAATTGTCAAATTAGGCCCTTGCTGAATTTGATCACCACAGAAGTAGGAACAATAGCGCAAGAGATAATATTGTTTATTTGTTTAAAGAACCATGAGCAGACTCACAAGTACCACCAGTATCTACTGGAGGAGCGGCGATGAAGGTGATAGTAAGTATGTAGTTGTGGTCAATAGGATATGGATCATCAAAATGCTGAACCATCGTATAGTTTGGATTTAGGTAGTTTTCTGGTTCAGTCCATATTGAAGCCAACACATGCTGTTCAGGTTGTATTCCTGGTACCACTTATCAACTGACACAAAAGTATTTTTCTCATTGACCCAATTTACTTGCCTTCGCTGACTGATATCGGGTAGTGGTTGATCTGCGCAGCAAAGAAAGCAATTACTCAATTAGGGAATAGGGTAGGGGTTACAGCTGCCTGATACTAGGTCATTCAAGTGTTAATTACTGTAGCTTAGTCTTTATTTTATCATTAAATCTTTTGATTTTTGCTAACTCTTCACTAATTAGCCCTCCCTGGAGGCTCATCCTGGCTCCGCCCCTGCCCACCGGCATGTGGTCAGATTTGTGTGTGAGACAATAGTTAGGTTCACATTGTTCAGATTATTGGAAATTCCTCCTGACTGCATTTAAATGGGCAGGCCATACTATGGTATGGTTCCTGTCATGTACCTCTCAATCCTTTAAATATAGGGTTCATTCTAAATGAATTGCTTTAATAGACCAATGATAGGTCCAGTTTGTTACATGTACCTCTCAAAGGACTCCATTCCAAATTGTAAGTCGATGTGGGTTATCTAGGTTCATAGCTCGTTCTGACTTTTCTATGTGCATAGCTAAAGCCGGCTTATGATTTGGAACGTAGGGAGTCAGTTTGATTGTAGGCACTAGGTGATCTTGCTTTGATGCTTGCTGCAGATTGCTTTGATGCTTGCTGCAGATTTCATTCCTTCAATTTCAGTAAAGCAGTTTCATGTTTGGTGTGCGCAGGTGGTCTGCACATTTGGAAGCATGGTGTTTGCAAGCATCCTTCTTGTTCGTGGTATATGGTCTGGGGTGGCATACATCAGAGAAAACCGTTACAGCTACATTCACCGGATCGACAACGATGAGAACCGGTGGAGCAGAGTGCAGACTGCTGGTTGATATTTTTGCTTTCCTTCTGTATGAACAGACACCACACCCTGCACTGGCAGGCAGTATATATAATAAATACAAAAAGAAAAGATATGGTCAGCCATGAATAAAATGATCCCCAGTCCAGTGCCAACTACGATGATTGTTATTGCAGCGATGAATAAATGGCAGGCAGAACGAGGATGAAACGATTCCACCTGCACAGAATAAGTGGTTCTTTGGAGCTGGAGGATCGATGGTTTGAGTAGATCTTTACTCCAGCTCATGCGTTCAGTTCAGGGAAGAATGCAACTTGTGCTGAAGGATCCGGATGCTTTTGGAGGTGCCTGCCTGGGCTTGCGTTGCGTCAGCTGTGTGTATGATGACTACGATCAGTCTACACCACTGTCCGCCGCAGGTTGACACGAACTCATGGCTGTATTATGCAAAACTGTCGCTGCTTTAGAGGGCAGCAGGGCGGCACTGCGTTTTATATTTGGACACACGTACAGGAACTCATCGTATGACACGTAAGCGTCTGGTGTTTAGTCACATGACCGTTCTGACACGCAATGGGGTCGATCACGAAAGCCCCGACTTGTGGAGTTCTGGGTTTGTGTCTACAGGATCGTGCTTGGGACTGGGAGTCCCGAGTCGGCCAACCGTCCCCTTCTGATGATCTGATCCGCAACAAGCTATCGCCGCTTTGGCACTATTTTGTTGCGACTTTGCAGTTGTTTTCTCTCCTTAAATTTTTTTCTGACCGGACATCGCTATGGCGACGTGCCGGTGGCATACGGGCAGTTACCTGGTGTTTTCTGAGTTTACTGTTGCTGACGACCTCACCAAACGCTGCTAAACTAATCACCAAACGCTGCTAAACTAATAATTCACCGTGTCCTTGTTTGGTTGGCTGCTTGAATTTTTTCCCGGTGGAGAAAAAAATTAAAACCGTCTCCTTGTAAGAATCTGGCGGCGCCAAAGCTGCAGTCAGGGAGAGAGTGAGTCAGAGAGCAACTGACTTGGAGTTAATCCGTCCACTCGTCCGTTTTTACTCGTATCAGCAACTGAGTCTCTGACGCAACAGCTGACTCTAGTAGCGTTACTACTTGATCGACGGAAGCAATGCGAAGCCGCCTTATTTATGCCTACCGAATTTTGCCCGTTCGCTCGCAGACAAGACGTGGTCGGAATCACGACTCTGCTGCGTCGTCGGTGCCATGCCGTTCATCCAGAAATCAGCCTCTGCTTGTCCGTGAACGGTGAACACGATTGCACGGGGGCAGCTTGGCCGTTGCCTGTTGCCATCGGCATTCACTCGTCCTCCGCTACGTACCTGTCAATCGCCCGATGCCGTTGCGATAATCCGATGGCTATGGTATCGATCGTCCACGCACACGCACGGCAGGATCGATCTTGGCCGGCTGCCGCCGACGTGGCGGAACCTGGGTCTCACGACCACGACGTGATGCAATTTTCGTGTTGCGCTGTGCGCTGGATTGACGCGCATTGAAAGTTGGCAGCATCGTGATTGGATTCTTTGGAATCGAGTCCGATCGCCGGCGGGCGGCGCTGGTACAGCAGTAGCGGGGCCGGACGAACATTTACGCCGTGCTTGACCCATAAAGGCGCGGCCGCCTTGCGCTGTGGGTGGGTCCCACCGAGAGCAAAGTTCACAGTAGACACCATGAACACAAATATATGTACTGATGCAAGTTGATACAATTTTGATTAATCAGTGATCGTGTTTTTGCTTTGGTTACTCGTCAAATACGTACGATAATCGTTTTTGGACGGAGGGAGGGAGTACTTTGCTGCGTCCATCATGCGCTCCGACGCGTATTAATGAAGGGCACGTGATGGCACGGCCCTACCATCCATTGCAACTTGTGCTGTCACCATGCGCGCACATGTGGCCCTACCATCCATTGCAACTTGTGATGTCCATATAATTCTGAAAAGCGCCCAAGCACACGTAGCTTGGCCAAAATGCAATCCTGCATCGTGCTGTACTAAGCTCATAAACTCCGCCATTCCAAACAGCCCATGTGGCCATGTGTTCGAAACCTGTATTTGCCGATTCTTTAATCATATATGGAGACTCATAGTTTGGGGGTGGGTGAGGGTACGAGATAATAATAATAATAATAATAGTCATAATCATAATCATAATCATACGTTAATAGACGAAACGGGATATCATTATTAATTAATTAACAGACAAAACGTAAATATGGACATGGTTGGTGGAATCGCCGGCGGTACTACTGTCACGTACAACTGGGGCACCAGTTTTAATTTCCAATTCCAAATCACGTTTAGGGTTTAGGGGCGGCGCCGGCGAGACCCTCACGGAGCAGGCTGGCTGGAGGACCATCATGCATGGCGGCTGCCCAACGGCGGCACGACACGCTCTCAACTGGACGCGTGCTGCTTTGCTTGATCGTACACGTGAGTTGGCTCGGCCAGCAGCGCACGTACGGTGCAGCTGTCGCGACGTGCACCGTGGACCAGCACCAGCTGCATGCGTGACATCTAATATTTTTCTCGTGTCCATTAGTATATCTCTCCAGCTCCAACCCACTTCATTCTGCCCATGGTTTCATCAATTTGGCTCTTGGATCCTACCTGTCCTGGTCCTGGCGAGCTCCGTTGGTCCCGGCGGTCGGCTACTCTGATGTGTCTGTCGATACCACAGCCTGGCCTACACTGCGAGTTGTTTGAGTACGAATCTACGTAGTAGGCCCTGTTCGGACGATGGTTTTTACAAGTGATGTGTGACTGATGCGCGCTATTTTGTGGTGAGAGACTGTATCACACGGACAAATTGCGTAACTGTGGTTGGAAATCTAGGCAACGTTGGCAATAACAAACTGGCACGGGGGCAAAGTTTGGTGCTAGCATCACAGAGTGTCGGTAGTTTGTGCTGAGTCGTGGCGTCATGTTTTGAGATCCCTTAGCTTGGCATGATACACCTTGACGCGGATGTGGATGGCTATAGGCTTAAGGCTTGCTTTTTTTTTTTTTTTTTTGACCAATCTTATGGCTTGCTTTGTTTGACCGAAGCTAATAATGACTGATGTTGATGGGCACTGCTCGGATTGCAAGATTGTCAACTGCAAAGGTATGATCCTTCAATATAGTAAGGGCACGTTTAGCACGGTTCAGCCATTTAAAAAAAAATCACGAGCAACACTAAGCTGTATTGAAAAGTTGTTTTGCAAAATAGTTTCACCAATAACTTCATACATGGATTTGAAAGAGAAATAAATGAGAGAGCCGGGATAAGTCACTTTTTTAGCTCTCCACTTCATTCCTTCGTGAGAGGGAAAGAAAAAAGCAGTTTCACCAATGAAGTTGTTTTAAAAGAGATGTTTAAAAAAAAAATAATAATAATAATAATTCACAGCGGCTACATTAAGCTATTGTGAGCTGTGCCAACCAGACTAAAAAAAGGGACATCACCCGACATCTTGGGCCCACCATAATCTCAACAAAACCATCAAATAATAAACCACTTCAAAATAATCAAGCGGGGTATTTGACAGTTGAGGAGGATATGTTGTCTAATGAGCGGTAGTGTCTTATAACATGCATGTTTGGTTTGCGGGATTGTTTAATTCAAGCCAGAATCATCTTAACCTACCAGTGCTTCGTTTGGGTCTTCGATTTATGCCATCCGTCACCAGGCTATTCCATTTAGTAACACCCACGAGGCGGTATGAGGATCAATCCATTCTATAAAAACGCCCTGACGATTTTGTCCTATATGCATACCGAACCAACCAGTGGCGGACGGAGCAAATCCATGAACCAAACACGCTGCGCCGCCAGCTCAGTCAAATCCATGAAGCAAGCTACATTAATTAATACAAACAACAGAAAAAATAGGGCATCAGCAACAGTAAGATCTAAGAATATACTATATATGGTCAATCAAAGTATCATTTTCATCCTCCATTATTATATACTACACTGCCGCTACAAGCTATTTTCTCCGACCCAAAAAACACAATTGTACGACCAAGCACACGTATGAAGGAATTCTGAAAATTTTGAATAATGCCAATGAAAAGTTCAGTGCCGCCAGGTCAACCTCTGTGCGTAGGGGCTGCTATAGCTCTGTTTTACTTTGTGTGCGGCATCTTTTTTCTTCGTATCACGAAACATGAGTGGAAGATGCTTTGGCCTTTTACTCTAGACTAGATGGGCCCCATGATCTGACATGTTTGTCTGTGTTTATCTATACCTACTTAATAAATTGAGAAAATTTTTGTCCACCACTTTTTGGGTCTGCCCTTATATGGGCCTTAATCGGGCCTTAATCGCTCTGTGTCAGGGGAAGCGCTCGCTGCCTAAATCCGGATATAGCATGGAACCGGCTCTCTGACATTGCACGATGATGTCACGATGTGTCGATTCAACAACGTGTTCTAATAACGAAGCTAAAAAAGGTAAACAAACGTCTTTTCCATGTTTATTTTTGTCGATTAAATAATTACTTTTCCACTTTTCCTATCCCTTGGTCGAAAGAAATCTCTCTTTCTTTTCTTGCGACGGACGCATGCACGCACATATAGGAGCGGTGGGGATTTATTGGGCTGTATAGTAAGACGCACGCATGCAGTATATATGTCCTTATTTTTTCATAGAAAAAAAATTATTTATTATATCTCTTGTTTGCTGTGGTAAAATTGTTCAAATATTTATCTTATCCTTTGTGTTAGGACATCATCATCTTTTGTCCTTGTTTTTTCTATAAAAAAAAAATATTTATTGTCTCTTATCATTTGTGGTAAAATTGTACTAGCTAACACACTAATGACAGATCTCACTCTTGGATGATGATCCAAGGGTCTACCACGTTGTAAGAAAAATGTTGCTTATTTTTCTTGTGAAAGAAATATAGCAATTCCCTTATTTTTCCACTTTCGAGGTAACCCATTTTCATTAATAACAACCGAAATATAAAGAGTTTGTAGGCGATATATACAGTAAAGACGCAGCAGAGTTACGCCTAAGTAAACGCTGCACAGCAACACAAAACCAACAGACCTAACAACTATCGTTTTAGAGGACCATAACGACTACTCCCTCAGATCTCAAAATGTTTGTCGCCATGCGTTTCAGAAAAATAACTTTAACAAATTATATATTAAAAAATATTAATATTCATCATACATAATTAGTATCATTGGAAAGATCTCCGATCAAAAAACTTGAAGAAACATATTATATTTTTTGTGATTAATAGATCGAATTTTTAAAACCGAGCTCCTCTCGCAACTTGACGAGAAGGTGGAGCTCCTACATTTGTTTGTTAATTGTGGACGTATTTGATGTTGTAGACTTGAGGATATGTTACTCATTATATATGCTTGCAATTGGAGTCCAAAATAAAAGAGATCTATAGAATTTATGAGTTGTCTAACTTAGTGTTTTTGTCTTTTCCGTTGCAACGCACGGGCGGCGAACAAGGCCCAAGCGAGAGTTAGGTTGCCACTGGTAGAATTGCAGATCCCTAACGAGCCAACGGGTAAGGGCCCTTCCTCGCCAAACGCCGTAAGGGCCGTGGCACGTGCGAGCTCCACCCTCCATGCGCTAGCTTCCACCCGAGCGTGGCCCATGCTAAATCCCCTACCACCAGAGGTACGCCCCCGCGAGGGAAAGCCGGAGACGCCGTGCCGGGCCCCGTGGTCTATGAGAGACACTCGCCCCGCTTGATCGGTGTCGAGATATGCGATCTCGGCGTGGTTGTGGAGGGAGGAGAAGGAGTGCCGTGAAGATCACCGAAAGCAGTGTCCGACACTTTTCGGGCGGCGGCGATGGAGATTAGAGAGGAAGAGCAAAGGAATGTGCCATGGTTGGTAAACTTCTGATAAGTGTAGGCAGAGTACGGTTCTCGTTAGACTGTACTTCTTTGAGAAAGAGAAATGAGGAGGAGAAAGAGTGGCTATAGAAAATATAGCCTTTTAAATGAAATTTGCAAAATAGGTAAAATATAAATAAGCATGAAAACTTTTGTTTACATTTCTTATTAATGTTTGGTAATTATTTTCTTCCGTAGCAACGCACGGGCATGTTTCCTAGTTTATTCTAATTCAAAAAATGTGCTAGGATTGCAGTTTTTTGGACAGAGGTGCTCCCTAGTCCGAAATTATAAACCATTTTAAGAATTAGAGAGTTAGGCCCTGTTTAAGGGGCTTCTTCATGGCTCCGGTTCGGAGGAGCCCCCGCCAAACGGTCTAGGAGGAGGAGCCGTTTTTGATTGGAAAAGGGAGAAGCGGGAGCCGTTTTGAAGGAGCCCCATTTTGAGCTTCTCCAAAACGGCTCCCGGCTCCCTCTACAGTAAAATTCTCCTGAGGAGCCTTGCCAAACAGGCCCTCAATGTATCTCAAATTTAATCAAAATTTATATGATAAGTATCATTGAACTCTTCATTAACTCTTCATTAATTATGGTTTTATAATATATCCATTTGATATCACATATTTTTGTAATTCTCTCTATACTTGTGGTCATATTTGTGATGTTTTGACTTTTAAAAATTTTTAGAATGACTTACAATTTAGATAGATTGGAGGGACTATATATTATCAGAAAAAGCTGAATTAGAATAGGAACAAGTAGAAAATAAGAAAAAAAAAAACCTGCATAGTACAAATTTGAAGAAATTCAGAAAATCCAGCTAAGCCAAGCAAGCCAAGCAGCCCGGCGGCCAGCTATGCATACGCCGCGAGCGACCTCAACCTCCTCCTCTCCCATAAAACGCGGAAGAATCTCGAAGAGCCGCCTCGTCCCATCCATCGCCTCTCTCTGTCTCCGCCCCGCCCCGCCTTTGCCCCAGAGTCCCAGACGCATCAAACCGCTCTCTCTCTCTCCTCCCCGTCGCAACCCCAAAGGAGCCCCATACGCAAGGCGGCAAACGCGCCGCGCACCGAAAGCTCAACACGAGGAGGCCCCATTGCGGCATGGCTGCTGCTGAGGCAGCCGCCGGCGTCGGGTTCCAGCCCATTGGCGCCGCCGCGGCCACGCTCCTCGCTTCGGTCCTTGTTGCGGCCGTGCTGTGGCGCCGCCGCCGGCCCCAGCCCCGGCCCCGGCCCCAGGCGACTCTCGTGGAAGGGAAACCTGCGCCGGAGGCGGGCTGCCCCGTCGGCGACGGCGGGACGGACGTCATCGTCGTCGGCGCCGGTGTAGCTGGATCTGCGCTGGCATACACGCTCGGAAAGGTGGTTTCCTTTGTCCCATCCTTGTTGTTTCCTTCGTCGTTGGCATGGTTCCGCTTGGCGACTTTAAAGTTGAGAGCTTTTAGATTGAAACAACAAATAAACAAACAAAAACAAATCGGCAGTGTCGTATTTCAAATTGCGTACTTCTTGCTTGGCCTGCTGGTATTCTGTTGTGAACGGGAACGCGATGTCGAATTCTTGGTTTGGCGTGAGTTATTACTAGCACGGATCGTAACTTCCTTTCACTCGTGATGTATAGACCCAAGAACATCTTCAGTCCTGTTTTGCATGCTTTAGTGAGTTATTAGTTTATTATTACAAGACATTTTTTTTCCAGTCTGATGAGATTAGATGTCACCTACCTTTGTGTACTAAGGTTGTGGCTACGGTTGTTGATAAGTCTCAGAGATGAGAGATCGATTCAAAAACAGAAATTGGCTGTGATTTTGTTGCAACCACGTTGGTGAATTTTGCGTGTTTAGCGTCTGTGGAAAGTGAAGTTTCTGTCAGTGTCATTGTTTCCTTTGTGGACACGGAAGTTGTGTGGCGAATGGCACAGGTGCTGCCAGTTTTTTTTTTTTTTCCTTTTTCTTCACATTCTTGCAATACTTGAACACCCTGGAATGAACTAATCAATTTGTGGTCCTTTTTGTCCACAACTTTTTTTTTGGATGGAGAATGAAAAGGAGAGGGGTGGTCCAGGTGGATAGGGGGAGGAAGTAACAGGCAAGAGAAGATTGTATACGTTTATAAGCCTCAAACATCAGTTCTCTTGACCACAGACGCTAATAACAAGTTATGTCTGACTAGGAATGCTTAATGCTTTCCATATTGCTATGTTCAAGGTGTAAATTTACCTTGAATTTGAAGGAAACGTTGCTGTAGGACCTTACGATTTTTTCATGGACATAGATGACAGTTGATTCAACACTGTACTGATGTGCTCTTTCTCAACATTAATGATTTGCCAAACTAATTTAGGTCAAAGAACAGAGGATTTGTCCAATCAATTTAATGACGTACTTAACTTCACATAACTCCAATCTACTCTGAGAGTGATGTATCATCAAAACGAAAACGTGGGCACGTCCTGTTACTTGAACTGTCTATTTTCCATATTAATGTACTTTGTTTGTTGGGAATGTAGGATGGCCGCCGGGTGCATGTCATCGAGAGGGATTTGACAGAACCTGACAGAATTGTGGGTGAACTGTTGCAACCTGGGGGTTACTTGAAATTAATTGAGTTGGGCCTCCAAGGTAAAGCCCATTTTTTGTTATTATTCCCATGCCATTTCTAAATTTATTATAACCATACCAGTTTCTGTTCTGTTCAGACTGTGTGGAAGAAATTGATGCCCAGCGTGTCCTTGGTTATGCATTATTCAAAGACGGAAGGGACACAAAGCTTGCTTATCCTTTGGAGAAGTTCCATTCTGATGTGGCTGGTAGGAGCTTTCACAATGGGAGGTTTATACAGAGGATGCGTCAAAAAGCTGCGTCTTTGCCCAAGTAATATCAATAATTATTATTATGGATTTTTTTCTTACTTTGCTATATTGTTGCTTATTTGTTGTCCTGTAAACTTCTGTTTGACTGTTTGATTCTTTTGCTAAGATTAACTGTAAGAATGATTTTGTATGTCACTTTAGTTCCTTGTCATTTTTATTTTTTTAAAGTTCCTTTATTAGGGCTATTTGTTTTGTATGTTCTAGTTCTCATATTATCCCCCCTTTTCTATTCTCAATTTGACATGTCTTAACTTTGCACGTATCAAATTATTTATGCAACTGCATCTGCATGTGACATGTGTTAACATTTGACATGTTGTTGTCCAGTGTCCAATTAGAGCAAGGAACTGTCACATCACTTCTTGAAGAAAATGGTACTGTAAAAGGTGTTCAATACAAAACCAAGTCAGGTGAAGAACTAAAAGCTTATGCGCCCCTGACGATTGTATGTGATGGCTGCTTTTCGAATCTACGACGTGCCCTTTGCTCTCCAAAGGTACACCCTTTATACTTTACTTACACCATACTTATTTCTAAATTTTGTGCCTTGTGGATGTTAATGGATATATGTGCTTAGGTTGATGTTCCATCATGTTTTGTTGGGCTGGTATTGGAGAATTGCCAACTTCCACATCCAAACCATGGCCATGTTATCTTGGCCAATCCTTCTCCAATCCTATTTTACCCAATTAGCAGCACAGAGGTGCGCTGTTTGGTTGATGTCCCTGGTCAGAAGGTGCCTTCCATAGCTAGTGGTGAAATGGCAAATTATCTCAAAACTGTTGTTGCACCCCAGGTAGTTCTTCCTTTAAAAAATATCAGTGATCTTTTTCTTCATTGCAATTTCTCATGACTACTTTTTGCAACATGATGTCATAACGGATAATTTTATTTTATCAGATTCCCCCAGAAATCTACGACTCTTTCATAGCGGCCATTGATAAGGGGAGCATAAGAACAATGCCAAATAGGAGCATGCCAGCAGCTCCACATCCGACCCCTGGCGCACTTTTGATGGGGGATGCATTCAATATGAGACACCCTTTAACTGGTGGAGGAATGACTGTTGCATTATCTGACATTGTTGTCCCACGTAATCTTCTCAAGCCTCTCCGCAATCTTCATGACGATCTTCCCTGTGCAAGTACCTTGAGTCGTTCTATACACTGCGGAAGGTCAGTCTTTGTATAATCATCAATTACGTGGCTTACACACAATGTGATCTGTTTCTTTAACACTGTTGTATTTTCAGCCGGTTGCTTCCACAATAAACACATTGGCGGTGCTCTGTACAAAGTCTTCAGTGCCTCGCCTGATCAAGCTAGGAATGAGATGCGCCAAGCTTGTTTTGATTACTTGAGCCTTGGGCGTCTTCTCAAATGGGCCTATTGCTTTACTTTCTGGTCTTAATCCTCGGCCACTGAGTTTAGTTGCTCACTTCTTTGCTGTTGCCATCTACGGTGTTGGCCGCTTGATGCTCCCTCTTCCTTCACCTAAACGAATGTGGATTGGAGCCAGACTGATTTCCGTAAGTCCTGTTTCTTCATGATCTCCACACTATTCTTTATTATGCCAGAGCGACAAGCAGTGGCAGCCATAGTTTTTAGCTTTACAGAGGCACTTTGATACTAATGTCCGGGAAATGACAGAGATAACTAACTGCAGAACACTCTGAATACAGAGGCACTTGATACTAATGTCCAGGAAATGACAATGAGATAACTAACTGCAGAACACTCTGAAACTGGCAGTGCTTTCATGCGTGTATAATTTGGCCAGCTCTTTTAGATAGGCTTGATTTACCCTTTTTCTAGCTTCCATGGTGTATCCTTAAATATCTTGTTTTTTTTAGTATTTATATAATAATATTAATGCATATTCAGAGGACATCCAACCTAGCGCTGGCCAGCTATTTTAGATATGCTGCATGTACCCTTTTCTAGCTAGCATGGTGTATCCTTCAAATATCTTCTTTAGCATTTAGTGCACATTCAGAATTCAGAATGCGTCCAACCCTAGTGCAAAGTGTATACACTAGGCGTCTCGTGGTTTATTTATTTACCAGAGCTAGCCTTTTATTTACCTTGTCTGACTGAAGATTTCTCACTGCAGGGTGCATGTGGCATCATCCTCCCAATAATCAAAGCTGAAGGCGTGAGACAGATGTTCTTCCCCGCTACTGTACCCGCATATTACCGGGCCGCACCTTCGGAAGAATAAGCATGGACAGAGAACCGATTCCGTGCTGCTGATCCGACCATGAGATGATCTGATGGCAACTGAATGTTTCACGGATGGCAATTTTCCTGTGTTATTAGTGGTTGGGTTGTTCGTTGTTGTTAGCTGGCTGCTAATGCTGTCAATGTAATGAGGAACCTGTATAGTCTGCGTCCTGGGTACTGGTAAATTGGGAAAATGTGTTGGGTCTGTTCTGGTCGATTACTGCCAAGTTGTATATGATTATGTTGAACTAGTAAACACATCGTCCACGCTGATCAAACTTGGTTGCCCCCAGCTTGTGTACGGCATGATGCAGTTTTCGCGTGATCGTGTTGCTGTGCTAGGCCGCGGCGAGTCTTTCCTGTTTGCAAGCGGAGGATTCGATTGGCAAAATAGCGAGCGTGGGCTAATAAGGGTTTATGGGCTGATCTTGCCAGGTACCAGTGTTTTTGGGCCTAGCCGATCTTGCGAAGTGAAAGGCCCATAGTGCGTGCTTGTTTGCTGTAGCGTATCGAGCGAACACGCGTAATTTTTCTTCTGATGATAGGAGAGGGGGCGTCCAGTTGCGTTGATACCTGAGTGTGTAGATTTTGTAGGACTGACCCATCGGAGTAGTGTTTCTGAATGAAGCCATCCACTCAGGGAGCAGCTTAGAAAATCATTCAGCAAATCGTTAGATCATTTCTGGTTTGTTGATTCTGGCTGATTCAGCAAATCGTTAGATCATTTCTGGTTTGTTGATTCTGGCCGATCTTAATTTATTATTTCGAAAAAACACTGCTGAATGCGGCTGATAAGTGTTAATATGCACGAGCGAACATGTAATCTTACTGTAAATCAGCTTTTGAGATTTGGAGTCGTGCTTCTGTAGAACTTTCGGGATAAACACAAAGACAATGTCACGCTGGCACGTACTTACCACGCGGCGGCCTGTCTCCTCGTGTGATCAGCTATTGGAACTGGGAGCAAAGACGCGTGTCGTCTCCGTGTAACCGAGAGCTTTTGCCGCGGATTACGATAGGATCCACTAAGCTTCTAAAAGCACACGTTTCTTTTTCTTGATTGATTCGGATTGGCACGCCGACGTGGACTCGAGAGGGAAAAAAATGCCTCCTGCTGTTCTTGCTTTTTTTTTCGAGACCAGACCCGCCAAGGCGTTTTTCATTAAGCGGGGAGAAAGTTCAAACAAGATAACAAAGACACAACGGTAAGCCTATTTATCGAGGCACCACCCTAATTCTACTTGAAAGCAAGAAATACGAGGGGCGGGAGACCCTCCACCTAACAACCTCACAAGCTAGGCCCAAAACAAAAGATAACTCAACACTAAGAAAGCAGTGGCGATCGTAGTCGTAGAAGAGCAATGAATCCGAGTGCTCCTCCCAGTCACCGAGGGTCGGGACCGGGCGGCGAAGCGTCGACATGAGGATACACCTCCGAGTCACTTAGGCAGGGGAGGGGCGGGAGCGCCGGCATGAAGACGCCCTCCGAGTCACCAAGAATCAGGACCGCGGGCGAGGAGCACCAAAAGGCTTCGGCGACGACGAACACAACTGGACGAGCCAAGTGGAGAGCAACAACAGGCGCAATTGGGCACAGCTCGACGAACACCACGGCGAATGGCTAGCAAAGTCTGCCCAGAGCTACGTCCCACCCTCCTGCTGTTCTTGCTTCAACTTGGATTGGTTTGGTACACGTTTTTCCCGTCACTTCTGCAGAGCGACCCGATCTCTGTGTTCTGTGCTACCCTACTAATGCACTGCGATGCTTCGCTTGTGACGCGATACACCATGCATTGAAATGGAGCTGTCCACATGCAGGGAGGCCAGGCAAGATCAGTGCACGAGGGATTTGGGAATCAAATCAAATCAACGTTCTCACGTTTTTAGACCAAAGGCCATTGACCCCGCTTATATTAAAAGCGAAAATGCTCAATGTTCTCACTGACCGGTGATCGCCATCAGCACACGGTTTTATTTTTCAATTGCTCCAATACTACATGTTGATGAATTGCGTATATATGTATATATATATTCTACCGGATGATAATACCGATGGCTAGCTGTTGGCAGTGTAGGATCGAATGTTGTGGCAATGGTATTAATTAATTCCCCAAATAATACTGTCACCTTAATCTACTCTACTGCTACTGTCCATCCCATCTTGTCCTCGGCCAGGCCCATCTGAATGGCTGTCAGGGTTTTGTACAGCTCCTGTGACACCGTGTCCGGGCCAGTTCTGAATTCATACCTGAAACCCAAGAAACCGAGGAGAGAAAACAATCACCAAAAATGACCAAAAACATTCCCGGGCATACGAAGAAGTAGAACTGTGGAGGAGCGAATGAACGAGGAGAATTCTTACTTCTTGCCCTTGTAGGTGACAGTGGACACCGGAGCAACCACGACCGCGGTCCCGGTGCAGAATACCTCGTCTGCGGCCATCAGGTCGTCGATGGTAACAAGCCGTTCTTCAACCTGCACGGCGGAGGCCACACGTACAGTTGGTTAAGTCGCTACTACTGAAAATCTTGCGCTGTAGTGAGTATAAAGTTTCTGATCGAAGGACAGCAGTTCGTCAGTGTGTGGGTGACCTTGAATCCGCGGTCCCTGGCGAGCTCGATGACGCTCTTGCGCGTGATGCCCGGCAGGATGGTGCCCCGGGTGGCCGGCGTGGCGACGACGCCGCCCTTGACGACGAACACGTTGCACGACGACACCTCCTCCAGGTAGCGCTTGTGGACCGAGTCCAGGTACAGCACGTCCGTGAACCCCTTGCTCTTGGCGTCCGTCTGAGCCCTCAGCACCTGCACGTCACAATGCGCCGCCGTCAGACAGCCGGCCAATCAGTGCACTGAGCCGCACGGTGCGCGGCGGCGACAGTATAGATGTGTCCGAGTGGATGGACGCACCGGCGCGTAGTTGGCGATGGTCTTGACGCCGCCGGTGCCGCCGGGCATGGCGCGGTGGAAGTCGTCATGCACCACCAGGTTGATGGGCGCCAGGCCCTCCTTGAAGTAGTTTCCGACGGGTGCGGCGTAGACGAGGAAGGTGTACTCGGGCGCCGGAGCCAGCCCAAGAACGGGGCCGCTGCCCATGAGCAGGGGCCGCAGGTACAGGGCGCCCTTCCCCTGCGGCGGCACCCAGCGCCGGTTGGCGAGGACGGTCTGCTTGACGGCGTCGACGAACTGCTCCACCGACGGCGCCGGCATGCACATGCGCTCCGCGCCGTGCTGCATCCGCCGCGCGTTCTCCTCCGGACGGAACAGCGTGTACCCGGACCGGTCCGGCCGCCGGTACGCCTTCATCCCCTCGAACAGCCCCTGCAGGAGCACTAGCTCGTTGACGTTGGTTGGTTGCGCGTTGCAGGCGTGCGAGTAATTTATTTAATTAACGTCGGTGTCTAGTAGGGAGCATGGATGTATCGCCATCGTCAAGTCAATTACTCATCAATTCATCAACACAGTAAATTACTGGATTAAATTGAATTGAAACCGTGTCCTCCGCATGCACGAAACGAACCTGGGCGTAGTTGAGAACGCCGGAGGATGGGCTGAGCTCGATGTTGCCGTAGCGGCAGAGCTCGCCGCGGGGAACTCGCCGCGGTCCTCCTCCGGCGAGCACCGCGTCACGTACATGTAGTCGGTTGGGGTGAGGCCGAAGCCGAGCTTGTCCCAGTCGATCTCGCCGCCGCCGCTCTCCTCGTCGGACCTGTGTGATCGATCGACGCGCGTACGTTCAGCGACCGTTCACACACACACATGCAAGTTGCGGCGCCCCGGCCGCAAATGGCGAAACAAACAATGGAGAGTCGATCGGAGAAGAATGACCGATCCATCGGGATCTGCGAGCGCGTGACTCAGACAAACTCACCTGTCCACGTGGTCCAGCTGCGGCAGCGACGACTGCCACCGGCGCGCGAGAAGCGAGCAGCCTCCTCCTCCGGTCTGCGAATCGCGAGCAGCGAAAGAGGTGAGGTTACTCCGAGCTCTGAGTATGGATCTCATGGCGGCCGGCACAGCCATCGTGGACGACGCGGCCATGGCCGAAAGAAACGATCGATCGATTACGGAAACGAATGAAAGCATGCACACGCTTCCGGTGTGAACGAACGGTGCACAGTTACAGACACGACGAGAATCGCGCACGCACCGTAGGCAACGCCAAGGCCCTTGCCAGGACACTCGAGAGGCCGCTGCTGCCGCGAGGCCACGACGGAAGACGAGCGCCCTTCAACGCAGCCATGCACGCACGGTCGAGCTTGTACCACAGCTGCGTGCGGTGTATGGATGGATGGATGTCAGCGAAGCTCGGTCGCTCTTGTGGGATATATATGGAGGATGGAGTTGGTTGCAACCTTATTGGTTCATTCACGGGCTGGCTGGCTACCAATGGCTGATGGGATTCGCTACTTAATCTCGCTGGCTGGGAATTAGTTGGAAGGATGGAAGGAAGTCGGCAGATAGGAGGGTGTTAATGGCTTATGGGTGCGTGTACGAAGATAGGAGGGTGGAGAGGGACAAGTTTTTTTTTTGACTAGCGAGAGGGACAAGTTAACTCGGAGACTACCTGCCAGTCCCAATGAGTCGTCGTTCCCTGGGCGTGGGAATTGCCGAATTGGACGGAGCGTGCTCGCCGGGAAACTTGGAAGGCGTCGCACGGCTCCGCCACGTACGTAGCCATCCCAAGTCGAGATAAATCCTCGGAGTCGCAAGTTCATTTCGCGTGGGAATTAACAGGGGTTGTGGGTTCAGATCGATCCAGGATCGTGCATTGCCTCTTTCGCTTTCACTATCTAAAATCGTCGTCGCAGCCGAGCGTGCAGGTGTCCAAATTTACTTGTGCTTGGTCGTCCTTTGCTATCTGCAGTTTGGTTGCCTCACCAACCCGCATTCTTTTGAGCTGGCCATCGATCGAGATGCAAGCGGGCCTAGCTGCTTATCCTTTTGGGGTTTTCTTCACGCTGGCAAGTCGCGTCTCTCTTATCTAGTAAGTTATCTGTATGCATGCAATGCATCGCAGCAGAGCCCATGACTTGCTGTCTTGTTATGTGGGGTTTTGGATATTATTTTTGGCAGGTGTACTCCCTCCTCCGTCCCACTGAGTTTGTCACCCCTGGATTCCGTGTCATCTTATTCGACGCTTCGCCTTATTCAAATTTTTTGCATAACTATAATTTATTTTGTTACGACTTATTTTATCAATGAAGATACTTGAATATTGATTAATTTATTTTATAATTTACATAAATATTTTGAATAAGACGGATGGTCAAACATGAAGTTTAAAAAGTCAAAATCGACGAACTCCATGGGAGAGAGTAGTTGCAAATGGGACGTCACTCGACCTGCACACATGATGAGTGTCCAAAAATCCTGATCTGCACATAGATAGGCGCGCTCATTATTGAATGGATGGGACCGTACCGTACCGGCACACCATGCCGTCGGTGAGGTGACCCAAAATAACAATCTTCTGATATGTATCGACGTGGATATGCGTCGGATACTGCCTATACTATCCATCCGCTTTTGGAAATTAGGATACTTCTATTTTCGGATAGAACAGCGTTGTGAGTATGTTTGGTTATTTCAAGGATTCAACGGTTTTGTTCATCTAAATCGCCCTCAATATATAGCCAAAACATTACAGTTTTTAGGCTCTAAACTCTTACTCGAGGGATTACATACAACAAGAAAAAGCTAAAAAAATAAAAGCAAGGATCTAGAAGACTAAGCTTCAATCTTTTTTCACTCCCGCTTCGATTTTGCAGCAACTTCGGCGCAATGCCAATCCATCGCATCACTCATCTACTTAGAAACTTGATGTTCGGAACATTAGGTGTCCATCAGCTCTCTTCATCACTCATCTACTTAGAAACTTGATGTTCGGAACATTAGGTGTCCATCGGCTCTTTTCATCACTCATCTACTTAGAAACTTGAGCATCCCGATCAACTCATGGCGCTTGAAGGTGGTGCTGCTCAATCAGTCCCAGTAGGCTCGACAAAGGGAGGTGGGGAAACCAGCAAGGCCGAGGGTAAGCATGTCCCTGGTCGTTGACATGACTGGGGGCACGCAAGTCCTCACAACGCTTCTTGGCAATCGGTTTCTTCCTCTCTCGTTCTGTTGGTGAACTCAAGACAACCGATCGACCACATGAAGAAGGTATGGAAGCTCCGTGGGGAGATGGATGATAGCCCTCTGGAGGCGGAGACGGGCAGGAAGTTCGTATTTGAGTTTTCGGTGAGGGCGACCGGAGGCACGCCATCCCCGGGCGGACCGTGGCAGTACAAAGGTGACGCCTTCCTAGTTGAAGGGCTAGCAGCGGGAGCTGATCCGTCATCGGCACTCTTCACACATGTGCCGATGTGGGTTCGGGTTCGTAAAACATCCCGTTCTACCTCCTCACCAAGAAGCTGGCCCACGATCTCAGGGGGAGATCATCGGGTCAACTATGAAGATCGACAACAACGCAAGAGGTCGCATCAACGACAAGTTCATCGTAACTGTGGTTCAGCTCCCCTTGTTCATGCCTCTACGAAGGAGATCACGCCGCTCGATGAAATCACAGTGATGAGGTCCTCGCTCAGATCCGGTATGAGAGATTACCAAATTTTTGTTTGTTCGTGGATTCATTGGGCACATGGAAGCAAGGTGTGATATTCCCTGCTGCGAGAGAAGAGATTAAACTTCAGTCTGTCTCTCCGTGTCCCTCCGGTACATTTTGATGATCCCCGTCCTCGGTTTCTCGCCGATCGGTTGGGCCAGCCCTCTCATAAACCACGAGCCTCCTCTCTATGGCGTGCCCCAAAAACCTGCACATGAGGGCCTCCCAGAGAGTGTTGAGTTTGTTCTGAAAAAGGTGGCCAACATGTTCAGGATCGATAAGAAATTGCGTGGCAATGACGAAAAGCAAGTAGGTGAGTGCGTTGGTGAGAACAAGGAGACGAGACACACAATTCTTCGGCTCCACCAGTGCAAAAAAAAGCAAAGGGGTTGGAAACGCAGAGAAAGAGATGGCTCAAGAGTGCAAAGCAACATTGTTGTCAACACAAAGACTGAAAAAGAAAGGGGCCAATGGCGGGCGGCCTCGCCGAGCCGGATGGCGATAGGGACATGGAACCAAAGACATAAAAAAATCACTTTCCAGGGTCCTACACTATCGAATGTTTTGGTAAGGAAGGTTTGTTACTTTTGAAGGAAGTGGACAAGTATGTACCAAGTAATGCAGATGGAAATAGGTCGAGGTGATGAATCGAGGGAGCGTCTAAAGGATGTTGAAGGTGGTAAGGCAGCGACCGGTCCAGGGGGCTACCGGCAACTGTCGGGCGCTAACGTGGCGCTTCGGCAGGAGCCATGAGTCCGTTCATGTGGAACCGCAGTGGCTGGGACACCAGCGTGCGATTCCTCTTTGTGTCCGGATATATCGGACATCTTGTTCCACCGTTCGCTCCTCTCTCGATCTTAGGCTAAATAATTTTGTAATAGCATGTGTGTTTGTGGGCCTTGGGTACGAGTTTGTCCGCTCTGTTCCTAGTATCCGGGTTATGCATGCCGTGGGTTCTCTCGCTACCCCGCAGTCACCACCTACTTGATGTAAAAGTTGAAAAGCCTGATGGAATAAAAGGGAGTAGCACGTTTGTTTATGAGGCTTCTTGTTCTTCCAGATTTGTGTCTCTATGGCATGTGCCTTTTTGCTTTGTTGGCCATCCACATGCGGGCTAATTCTCCCGAGTTGGTTTGTGAGGAAAAGATATATGCGATCCCCAGAATTCTTCGTGGTGGCGACCATTGTTGCTTGTTTGGGTGTTGTTTACAGAGAGGACTATCTAGAGTCTGACCCCCTTTCTATTTCTCATCAATATGGTGTGGCATTGAAAATGGACTTGGATGTCCTTCGTAAGCACCAAAGATATGGAGTTTAGTATTTTTGGACAACTTTGTTTCTCGGGGATGTTTTACGCTCAGTCATCCCTCAACCCGACGGGTCCTCATGGCGAGGCCCGTCGGGGGAGAAATGAATCTTCTAAGTTGAACCGCCGAGGGTTGGGACTCTCTCTGACGTTCAAGATCTTGTTGCTCTAGTTGGAGCAAAAAGTCCCCCGCCGGTTTTCCTATCTGAAACAAGAATGTCGTGATCGTGGCCGTGAATTTGAGGTGGAGACCGGGGCTAAAAATGCCGTGGGTGGATGATACATTTAATACGGTGGTGGTCTTGCTTTATTTTGGCATGAGTCCATGGACGTTCACTTGATTGAAAAGCACAGACGGTTTATTGATGTGCATGTTCGTGAATCAAATACTTCGCCTTGGTTTCGAATCACTTTTGTTTATGGTGAACCCGTGGTCGAGAAACGGACATCACATGTGGGAGTTGATGAGAAGGTTGCATGGGGCGCCTCATCGAACCTTGGCTGGCGATTGGTGATTTTAATGAAGCTATGTGGAGCTATGAACATTTTTCAGCTTGTCACGACCGAAAGACAGATGGTCGCATTCCGGGATGTACTCGGGCCGATTGTGGTTTGTCCGACCTTGGCTTTGTGGGCTTGCCCTTCACGTATGATAATGGCGAGGGACGGCAATGCCAATGTGAAGGTTCGATTAGATAGGGCAGTGGCCGATTCAAATTGGCGTGACATGTTCAGTGCAGCTACCCTTCACCACCTGGTTTCTTCTAGATCAGATCATTGTCCGCTGCTGCTAGAAATTAAGAAGGAAAGCTGGGAGCGACATAAACCGAGAATCTTCCGTTATGAAATAATGTGGGAACGATTAGAATCTTTGGCCTTGGAAATTAAAGAGGCATGGTGCACGGCTCCTAACAGAGATGACTTAGGTGGTATTGCTAATGCACTGAGACATGTCCAACGTGCTTTACGGTCCTGGAGCAAGGAAAATTTTGGGGCAGTCACAAAGGAGCTGGAGGGGCTGCGTGTCAAGTTAGAATCTATGCGAGGGGATTCACAGTCAAGCAGGTCTGATATCAGAGAGCTCACTGATCGAATGGACGAACTGCTCTATCGTGAGGAGATGATGTGGCTGCAACGCTCCCGTATTGCTTGGCTTCGGGAAGGTGATCGTAACACTCGGTATTTCCATAGGCAGGCAATGTGGAGAGCACGAAAGAATAAGATTACAAAGCTGAAAAATAATGAAAATGAATGGTGTGAAGACCCGAAGGTTCTGCAAACCATGGCGGTGGATTTCTTTCGCGATCTCTATTCTGCAAATTCTAGTGTTGATCCACTTGAACTTATTGATTTAATAAATTCAAAAATTACTGATGATATGAATGAAGCTCTGTGTAGGAGTTTTTCAGCAGAGGAAATTTCAGATGCTCTCTTCCAGATGGGACCTTTGAAGGCGCCTGGCCCGGACGGGTTCCCTGCTCGCTTCTATCAGCGCCATTGGGAGGTGCTGAAAAATGATGTGGTGGCAGCAGTGCAGAAATTTTTTGAAGATGGCATTCTCCCAAGTGGAATAAATGATACAGCTATTGTGCTTATACCAAAAGGGTCCAATCCAGAAGAGTTGACAGATTTCCGGCCTATAAGTCTATGTAATGTGATTTATAAGATAATTTCAAAGTGCCTAGTTAATCGCCTCCGACCTTTCCTGGACCAGATTATTTCAGAAGAGCAGAGTGCTTTTGTCCCGGGTCGGATGATTACAGATAATGCCTTGATTGCTTTTGAGTGTATTCATGCTATACAGAGAACCAATGGGGAGGATTTTTGTGCTTATAAGTTGGATTTATCGAAGGCGTACGATCGTGTTGATTGGGGATTTTTAAAAAGGTTGATGGAGAAGCTGGGCTTTCAAAGTAAGTGGGTGCAGTGGGTCATGACTTGTGTCTCTACTGTTCGCTACACAGTTCGCTTCAATGGGGTGCCTTCGCACCCCTTTTCCCCGTCTCGTGGTCTACGACAAGGTGATCCACTATCTCCATACTTATTCCTCCTAGTTGCTGATGGTTTATCTTCTCTGTTGCGGCATCATGAAAGGTTGGGACAGATCGAAGGCCTTAAAGTTTGCAGGCGTGCTCCAAGCATCACCCACCTTTTATTTGCGGATGATAGCCTTCTATTCTTCCGTGCTAATCAAGGTCAGGCCACTGCAGTTAAGAATGCTCTCAATATGTTTGAAAAGTGTACAGGCCAGCAATTGAGTCCTAGCAAGTGTTCTTTGTTCATGAGTGAGAATTGTCAGCCTTCTGTTAGCAATCAGATCAGAGATATTTTGGGTGTTCAAAGGGTTGACTTTGAAGCTAAATATTTGGGGCTACCGACACCTATGGGTAGACTAAAAAGGGGTGTGTTCCAACCATTAGTAGAAAGATTTCGTAAAACGGATGACAGCTTTGGAAGGAGGAGCTTTCGGCGGTCGTAAAAAGAAGTCCTCATAAAGGCTGTGGCGCAGGCGCTACCCAACTATGTGATGAGTGTGTTCAAGTTACCTGTTACCCTCTGTGATGACATGATGAAGCATATACGAGCTTATTGGTGGGGCTCGCAAAATGGGCGTAGGAAGGTCCAGTGGGTGCCTTGGGAAAGAATGATCATGCCTAAAGGTTTTGGTGGAATGGGTTTTAGGGATCTAAGGTTGGTGAATCAAGTCTGTTTAGCCTTGGCAGGCCCTGGCGCCCGGTCCTCCATCCCGATAGCTTGTGTGCGAGGGTCCTAAAGGCCAAGTATTACCCGAGGGGAAATTTGTTGGATACGGTTCATCGCAGGAGATGCATCACCATCATGGCGGGCGCCGAGCATGGCTTGGCCCCTACTAAAGCAAGGAATAATATATCGAAAGTGGGTGATGGGAAAAGCATTCGTATTTGGCGCGATAATTGGATTCCTAGATCTCATGGTCTGAAACCAATCGGTAGTGTCCGGCACTGCAGACTAAGATGGGTATCTCATTTGATTGATCCTCAGTCCAGATCATGGGATGAAACGCTGGTGAGACGGTACTTCTATGCTTGTGATGTTGAGGAGATCATGAAGATAAAAATCCCACGTGATTCTTGCCCAGACCATGTGGCCTGGAATTTTGAGAAGTCGGGTATTTTTTCTGTGAGAAGTGCATATCGGCTGGCTATGAGAAGTGAGCATGGTGAAGGAGAGATTGGTAGCATTCTACCTCCGGCCGATGGGAGGAAAGTTTGAAGTCCCCGTGGTCAATAAAAGTCCCCGAAAAGATCAAAGTTTTTGCGCGGAAACTCGCCAATAATGGAATTCCTACCCAAGCTAACAAGTGTTATCGCCATATTGTTCCTCAGGCGACTTGTGAGATGTGCGGTCATCGCGGTGTGAGGATCAAGTTTCCATGCTTGCATACTGGTGCCCCCCATGCGGTTGCCCCTCGCGCCATGCTATGAGGGATCACTGGATTCTGCCGGGCCGAGGAGGACCTAATGTACACTGGCCTGGATTGGTTGCTAGCAATACTCAATAATTTTTCAGCCAGAGGTGAATGCAAATTTATTTATGGTTCTTTGGCGAACTTGGAGTGAGCGCAATAGTGTCTTGCGTCTTTGCCGACGAAGATCTCAGTGGAGGGTTCTGTGGTTTTCCTCACACGGTACATGGACTCTCTTATGCGATTCAGCATAATACTTTGCAAACTGATAGCAAGGGGAAAAAATGTGTGCTTGGTAGGAAGTAAAGGGCGTGCTGTTGTGGCTCGTCATGGCCATCAAAAATGGATTCCTCCTCCATTGGGTATGCTGAAGATTAACGTTGATGGAGCTTTCATCCGCAGCTCGTAACGCTGCTGTGGGGAGTGGTGATCGGGATCATAATGGCCATGTAAAATTGGCTTCGTGGCGCCTACTTCGGCTTTTTGCAAGGATGCCGAAGAAGCTGAACTTGTTGCCTGTTGTGAAGGGATCGCCCTTGCCGCGCGGTGGCCGGATGTCCCCATGGTTTTGGAGACCGATTCTGCGGTGGTGGCGAAGAAGCCGAGAAGCAATGAGTTTGATCGATCGTTGGGTTGGTCCTTTGTTCGACAAGCGAGATCGAGTATGGAGGACCCGCTTAGTTTAGAGGTTGCAAAGATTAGTAGGAGTCAAAATTCTGTAGCGCATGAGCTTGCTCACTTTGCAATTAGGTCGTCGTAGTGAAGTCT
>JADLZK010005846.1:0-30431 GCA_015847255.1 Hyparrhenia diplandra
TGAACTCAAATATTGGACATTGTTGGAGATTCATGTTTTTTTCCATTCCAATACTATTTTAGGTGTTGCTAAACTCATGAATATTGGGATAAAATTATTGAACACTTGTTGGAATAAAATAAAATTATCACGCCAATACATTTTTAAAATTTTTAGTACATTTTTCATATTTTCCTGTCAGTAATAATTATTTTCAAAACTATAATGCTAGTTTTTAATATAAAATTAGCATGGCAAATTTGTCACGCCAATACATACTGTATGTGTGCGACAATACTGTTATTTTATCGGGTCATGCGACCAAACAAAATTTGATCTGAACAGAATCTATAAACAACACGTCGTGAGCTGCGCTCCTCCCTCTGACCCGTGGCCCTGGTTCCACGTGACCCCACAACCAGTGAGGGAGGGTTCGGATGCGTCAACATACATTGGGTGCGCAAAATTTGAAGGTCCCGCCCGTCGTAGAGTACTGTAGGAGGGAGAACATGACAAGATCTAGGAATGTGCACATCACAGAAACTGCAAAAGATCCATCATCCATGTAGGAGTACTACAGCAGACCACGAGGTCAGCATGAGCCATGGCCTCCTAGTAGGGGAGCTAAGCTTGACCGAAGCACTACCTGGCTGGCTGTTGTTTGGCTCAATTACTATAATTAAATTGAAATATAGTCTTTTGACTAAAGAGTCGCTATTTCTTTTCCTATATCAGCCTCTACTTTTCCGTCTCAAAATAATTAATTCATCATTTGAGCTTTAAGATATCAGTATTGTTTGACCATTTCGTCTTATTCAAATTTTTTATATAAACATCATCCATTTTGATGTGACTTAGTTTATTATTAGAGATACTTTAATAATAATTCATTTATTTCTTAAATCAGTATAAATAATTTGAATAAGGCATTTGAATGGCTTTGTGATATGCCTGTAGCTTAACATTTAATTATTTATTTTGAGACGGAAAGAAAGAATCAAAGACACATGCACTGATGGCCCGTCCTTTTTTCTTTATATTTTGCCCTTTTTTTGTTGGCTTTTCCTCGTCGACCAGTGAGGCCGTGAATACCCTGCAAAAAACGAGGCATGGATATAGACGCTCTGTGGATCGGGTACCCATCCAGCCCCGCCGCTGTACAGTACAGTATTCTTGTTAGCACGCAAACAAGTCGACGAACTTGTTGGTTGTCTTGATCTGCAATTTTCTGCATTATGCAATGCAAGACAGGTAGGTAAACGGCGTGCATGCGTAGGGGCGCAAAGACGACACCGCCATCCTTGATTTTTGTAGTAGCTCGAATCAATACTGCTAGTACAAATGTAGTAGGAGTAGGTGTGGCGTCTCTTCGTTTCTCGTAACTAAGCGCACTCCAGTGACCGATCGATCGCGTTCGTTAGCTTGGGAGCACACATGGCGCCAACGCATTTTCAAGTGCACTATGTAAATTTATATGGCCCGCTTGCATTTTCTTTTTCATTACGAAACTTTTTGTGAACTTTAAAACGGTGACGGTGTGATCTGCCTGTGCCAGAAACTAAACCAACCTCGTTCGTTACACGGTGTCAGCACTAACCATGCATCACAGGATCACAGGACGCCTCACATGTTCACACTTAACTCCTACGTGCGCTGCACGGTGTGGGTAATTACGACCAAGGCCGTAACACGACAGTAATCCTGTACGAAGATTTCCGAATAATGATTCTGTAGTAGCGTCCTCTGCTCGCCTACGACCGAAATGATTACTCACCCCGTCCTCCCTCTGCTTTGCGTGGCCTCTGCCCCTGCTGCTCTGTCCCCACCACCACCGTCGTCACCCCCAACCTCCCCGTCTTGCGGTTTTACAGGAGGCTCCATAAAGCTCCCTCCTCCGCCCCGCTCGCCGCCGAGGCGGATTAATCCAGCCAGCACCGAGATGACGTGATCCCCATTCCATTCCATTCACCCTCATCTCGTCACTGCACCTGCCGCCGCCGCCCTTGAAAAAAATCCCACCACCTTCCTCCTCTACTCATTCCTCTACTCCCCCGACACTCTACTCCTCCACTCCACTATCCCAGTCCCCGCCAGCCATAGCGCCAGGAGCACAATGCAGCCGCCTACCCTTCTCCCGCTCGCCGTCGTCGCCGTCCTCCCTACTCGCCGTCGCCCCGACACCCGCCGTCTCCCGCCACCACCACCGCCACTCGTCGTCCGACACGGAGACGCTCGACGTAGCCGCCTCGCTCTCCCTCGCCCGCGCCGCGCTCTCCACCGACGCCGCCGCCACGGTCTCGCTTCACCAGTCCGCCGCCGAGGCGAAGAACCACCACCACTCCCCGACTTCACGGGAGGGCGGCGGCCTCACGCTGCGTCTCCACTCCCGTGACTTCCTGCCGTCGGCGCAGCATCAGCAGCGGCACGAGACGTACCGCTCCCTGGTCCAGTCCCGTCTCCGGCGCGACTCGGCGCGCGCCGCGGCGCTGTCGGCCCGCGCGACGCTGGCGGCGGACGGGGTGACGGGTCACCAGGACCTCCGCCCCGCGAACGAGTCGGCGGTGTTCGGTGCGTCCCTGGCGGCGGCGATCCAGGGTCCCGTGGTGTCGGGCGTCGGGCAGGGTAGCGGCGAGTACTTCTCCCGCGTGGGCATCGGCAGCCCGGCGCGGGAGCTCTACATGGTGCTGGACACCGGCAGCGACGTCACCTGGGTGCAGTGCCAGCCCTGCGCCGACTGCTACCAGCAGTCGGACCCGGTGTTCGACCCGTCCCTCTCCACCTCCTACGCCGCCGTCTCCTGCGACTCCCAACGGTGCCGGGACCTGGACACCGCGGCGTGTCGCAACGCCACGGGCGCGTGCCTCTACGAGGTGGCCTACGGCGACGGATCCTACACCGTGGGCGACTTCGCCACCGAGACGCTCACGCTTGGTGACTCCACACCCGTCACCAACGTCGCCATCGGGTGCGGCCACGACAACGAGGGCCTCTTCGTCGGCGCCGCGGGTCTGCTCGCGCTCGGCGGCGGGCCGCGCTCGTTCCCGTCCCAGATCTCGGCGTCCACCTTCTCCTACTGCCTCGTCGACCGCGACTCCCCGGCCGCGTCCACGCTCCAGTTCGGCGGCGACGGCGTCGAATCCACCGACACCGTGACGGCGCCACTGGTCCGCAGCCCACGCACAGGCACCTTCTACTACGTGGCGATGTCTGGGATCTCGGTAGGCGGTGAGGCGCTGTCGATCCCGTCCTCGTCCTTCGCCATGGACGCCACGTCAGGTTCCGGCGGCGTCATCGTGGACTCCGGTACGGCCGTGACGCGTCTCCAGGCGCCCGCCTACGCGGCGCTCCCGCGACGCCTTCGTCCGCGGCACGCAGTCGCTGCCCCGGACCTCCGGTGTGTCGCTGTTCGACACGTGCTACGACCTGTCGGGCCGGACCAGCGTGGAGGTGCCCGCGGTGTCGCTCCGGTTCGAGGGCGGCGGCGCGCTGCGCCTCCCCGCGAAGAACTACCTCATCCCCGTGGACGGGGCCGGGACCTACTGCCTGGCGTTCGCGCCGACCAACGCCGCCGTGTCCATCATCGGGAACGTGCAGCAGCAGGGCACCCGCGTCAGCTTCGACACCGCCAAGGGCGTCGTCGGCTTCACCCCCAACAAGTGCTAGCCTGGCATGGCAAAGCCTTCGCTGGCTAACCGCCTTGTTAGCCACGGTGGTGGTAATGACTAGCTAGCCGGTGTTTAATTAGTGGGAGAGTGATTAGATGGAGGGTAATTAAGGAAAGCGGTGGGGCCGGGCCTGCCGGTATGGTATGGGGAGGCGCGAAAGGCGAAGGGCAGGCCAGGACAGCAGATGATGCCATGGCCAGGGCTGCCAGGCTGTTCGGCGCGGGTGGGTCCAGTAGTGTTTCTCTCTCTTGTCTCGGTCTTTGAGTATGGATGTGTGTGGGTGTGCATGGAATGGAATGGAATGTGCGTGCGTGGAGCCGTGTCATGACGAAATTAGATCATGGGGCTCCAAGCTTAGAGTGTATTTATTTCAAAAAATGTCAAGAAAAATGGAAGTTTCCATCCAGCGGAAAACGACCAGATATGCTTTGCATGCATGCATGTTACTAATTTGGAGATTGCGGCAGTAATCTGTGGCGTAGTGGAGAGTACACTTCGGTGGAGAAATTGGTACAGCAAAGCGTGCATGCATGGGGTCCCTGATAAACTTTGGTAGCCACCGGCCGGGGTCACATGCGTCGTCACGCCGTTGCTTCACCCACCGCCTCGTAGCGCGGCTTTAGAGCAAGTATTATGGCAGGCTGTGTTAATCTTTAAAAATGGAGGAGAGAAGGAAGAGAGAGAGGAGAAGCGGGCTGTAAAGTTTCTGGCCAGGCGGGCACAAGAACCTAAAACTATGTGAGATATGCAAGTGGGCCATGTATTTATTAGAAAAGAGTTAACTATTGTATGAGTGGGTTAAGAGAGGCCGCAGCGAACCTTACAGCCGGCTTTGCTGGTATGCGACGCAACTTCACTCGTGCTTTCCTCAACAACATCGGGCCGGGCCCGTCGTCTATTTGCTGGGAACTACCACTGGATTCCCTAATTAGCAGGGCTTTTATTGTTAATTATCATGACGGTCACGGTGGATGAGGTGACTGAGGAGGAAGTGGATGAGATCGACCTGCCCTTCCCTTCCCTGCCCGCTGTGGCGTCCGGTGGCCTGTGCTCTGAGCAGCGGGCCCCACCGGTCCCTCTGTTTCGTTTCGTTGGATTAATGGTGGTTGGTGGCCGTTACTGTTGAGCAGTGTTTGAATGCACCTGCTGCATGTGAGCACTCAACGTCCCAGATGCCTCCGAAAGAGGTTGTCCCCACCTTTCCATCCCAGGCCCTGTTTAGAGCCCCAAAGTCCTCCCAAATTTCACTATACAAAAAGAAGATTCCCCATCACATCCGTCGGGTCCAACAAATATGTATTGAGTACGAAATATAGGTGAAAAATTAAAATAATTACACAGTTTAGATGTATATCATGAGACGATTCTTTTGAGCCTAGTTACGCCATGGTAGGATAATATTTACCACTAACAAACGAAAGCGTCCAAGCATATGCGATGTGACATACATGTCACGTCCCACCAAAATTCGTCCCCGAATTCGGGGGCTCTAAACGGGGCCCCAATCCCCATGGTGCATGCATGCCTTCCACTCCAAGGATCAATGGCTCGCCACATGTCATTCTTACGATCTGTAACGTGTTTTTTTACTGAACAATCTCTAAATAAACGTTGGATTCTAGTTTTTGCGTTACAGTCGTGCTCAAATAATCTTTGCTTCGAATTACTGCCGAGCACTACGTTCTGGTCAGAGGAAAACTGCAGCATGCCAAGAGGTAGGTGGCACGTCGCTAACGATCTTGTTGAGCACAATAATAATTAGTGGTCACGCTTGCGATCAGTCGACGTCGCATCGCATCCCAACCGCCTTCTCTGCAAAATGACAGTGCATGCGGGAGCGAGAATTCATTTCAAAAAAAAAAAAAAAAAACAAAATCATGAAACGCCCATGCATGCATGCAGCGTGCATCTGGACGTGCCGAGAGGGAAAGGAGATTTGGTACAGGGTTCTGGTGGTTGGTTAACAGATTCGATCCGTTAGTTGTTTTTCTTTGTCCGTCCCGGGTCATCGTCGTGCTCTTCCTTCCTGTGACGCTCCTCCTGCATTCTGTACTGCTGCTGGCTCCTTTTAATTTCTGTTCCAAGAAGTGGCGATTTTGTTTTGCGGAGACGGAGAGGGGTAGGTCGACTCGGCATCACTAGGTGGGACACGCTGCGGTTATTCTCTGTCTGTGATACATAAATTGGTTTCAGAAAAAAAAACTGAATATTGCCTTACACAAAATTACTTACTCTTGAATATAAACTTACAAAAAAAATTACTGTTTATTGAATAGTACTAACCAGCGTCGCTCTGTAGCACGATTCAATTACTGTACGTGAGCAAGTTAAACAAACCTGCTGCAAAAGGACCGTACCTACGGCCATAGGCGAGTTTGCAGCACGGATACACATCTGTTAATTGCTAGTAGTACTAGCGTGTAGCGAAGGACGATGGGCTACTGGAGCAGCCCGGGCTCTCCGGGCGCCGGGTGGGCGGGCATCGGCATCGCTCCGGAGCAGCACTCTGCACAGGCACAGCTCAGCCCCACTGCACCCAGCTGGCCAGCAGCTCCCATCGTCCTCCATGTCCTCGTCCTCCACCACGCTCTCCACGGTAGGGTAGGAATCGAAGGTCCGTCGGCGTCGACACTAGTACCATGCACCATGTCCCCATCCCGTCCGGTCCGGTCCGCCGTGCACTTGCTCTGCTTTTTATCCCTCTCCGGCCGCACGTTGCTTTCCAGTGGAAACTGGAAAAGGCTACGAGTCTCGGGCCTCGTTTAGATGTTAGGAATTTTAGCAAAAGTAACTTCGGAACTCCTGTAAAGACTCCCAGAAGACTTTCGTTTTGTTTGCCAGTAAATATTATCCTACCACGGTAATAATTAGGCTCAAAAGAATCGTCTCGTAATGCATATCTAAACTGTATAATTAGTTTTTTTTTTACCTACATTTTATACTCCAAACATATATCTTTTTGATGTATTTAATGTGATGTGATGGAGAGAGAGTGAAAAAAGAGTTAGAAACTTTAGCCAACTAAACGAGGCCCGAGGTCTCGGGCATCGCCTTTGCCGTGTGTCCAGGGCTGAGCACGAGCTCCGAGGCGCAAAGTCCGGCCGCAGACGCGGGCGCCGGCGTGGCGGAGGACACAAAGAAAAATGGTCGCTTGGTGGTCTCACTCGCCCGGCAGACACAGCTGCGATGATGGCGCTGGACGTGCACCACTGCCAGCATCGAAGGCCGGCGCTGGACTCGAGTCCAGTCCAGTAGGGAACAGGCCCAACTTGCGGATGTGTCTTCACGGGCCGGCTGGACTGATTTGCTGCGATGCGAGTGCCTTCTGGGGGTCCGGCCTTTCGAACTTTCGTCCTGGAGAGATGGGCCAGAGAGCAGCCCGAAATATGAACTTTGTGGCCCAGGCTAATAAGTCTTATGCTCGATCAATCGACCGGTATTTGGTTCGGCATCCATTCAGACAGGCCAGATTTGACTTTGAGGGGGAAAAAACAGCGAGACTGATTGCAGGAATTAGACAATCTTTAAGTAAAAGGTAGGCTCCGAAATTCAGAGTGGAAATTCCTGCGTCGAGGAACAAGCTTCTCCCCTTTCTGCATCGAAGAGCACCGCAACTAGCTCGGCCATCATCCTGCGTCGATGCACACACACCTCTGCCTTGCTCCATCGTCACTATCCCACCCTAGTTCTCCATCGCCATGGTTGCCTCCGTTTCTCCCCTTCCGAGTTCGGACTCGTCACCGCGTGACGCGAGATGTCCGTCCCTCTGAATCTCTGATCGACATGAAGAGAAGAGCCGTGAGCAGAGTACTAGTGTACGGAGGAGTACTGTAGATCACAATATCACACGTTGCATCTGTCCTGAGCTCAAAGGCATCCTCGAGGAACAGGAACAAGCTTCAACTCAAGGACGCCGTGCAAGCAATGCTGCAGCCTCTCCCAGCAGGCCCATCCAGCAACTTGTCCAAAGTCCAGCTCCTGCAAATGGAGGAATTATTACTACTGTACAGTAAGTACACGAGTGCCTACCCTGCACGTAATGGCAACCACTTTTGGCGTCTTCGCCGCCGCCGCTTAATTACCGGCTACCACTGCACGCCCGTGACTGTACGGTCGCGCCAAGCATGCTGATAGATCATCATCCTCCGCTATTTTACTCGTTCTATAAACTTTTCTCGTTGTCTTGCTACTAATCTGAGTTTATTTATTTTGGTCCTGACACGATGGCGCATAGGACAAAGGTCCGACACAAGCTTTTTCCTCTTTCTTTTTTTTTTTCATTTTTTCAATCGAACAAGGTACATCACGTAAGTAATGGTATGTTGTGGTTGCAAAATCTCTGTCCACGTCTGCATCGCTCTACTGTCGTCTTTAATTATACACTCTTCATTCCATCCCTATTCATGAAGCGTGACTACTCCAAAGTACTGGTTGCTCCCGTGCGTGTTTATCTTCTCTTAGAACACGCACATCTTTTCACTACACAAGAGACAGACTTCGTTTGACGGTTTTTTAGTACATTCTCCACTATAATCACTACTTTGGTTTTTTTAGTAGATTCTCCACTATAATCACTACTTTGTAGCCAAATAGCAAATCTCGTACAAATTGAGATAGAATTATTTACTGTAAGTAAAAACTACTCTCCCAAACCCATCATAATCACTCTAAAATCACTGCACAAAAGAATTAAAAAGGGAAGCAAGAGAACCCAGGAGTAGGAGTAGAACCCAAACAGAGTTACTGACAAAATTATCATGAGCGTGCTTGCGCTCGTGTGATTAGTTGCGTTTATCCGTGGTCCGTGCAGCCATCCAGTTAAAATGTACTCCAATACCTTAACTACTTTAGCTTGTTGGTTCTGGTTTGGAATGCAGCGCTTTGCTATTGCTTTTTGTTGTGTGCACTCTCTCGTGGTCCTATTCTTATTTGTTGAGAAGTCAAACATTTTTAACTTACTGTAATACATAATTAAGATCATTAGGTAGACGTTAAATACATTTTTATAATAAATAAATTTAATTAAAGATAAATGTTGCACAAATTTTATACAAACCTAGTTAAAATTAAGAAAAAATTAACCGGCACTTATCCTATCGCGACTTGTGTTTTGAGAGAAGAGGGAGTACACCGTTAGTAAGGTACTACTGACCTGAATTTGGCACGCACCAGGCAATGCCTACTCCTACATTTCATTCAGGTGTACCGCTTGATTGTACTCTGAGCTGGGAGTTCTTGGCTGGCATTGGCCGGCATGGCTGCTTCGTTCGGTGCGGCCTTCCCGAATCGATCGAGTGCTCGGTACACACAGTAGGCCTTGCGGCGGTTGTGCAGTTGGAGAAGTCTATCCAGGACCGGACGCCACGCCGCCCCGAAGTCAAACTTGGGAGAAAACCCTGCGGCCGCTGGTGGGGTTGGTTGACACTCGGCGCGCGGCACGGACATGCCCCGCATCACTGCGCACGTCGCGGCTGCCTGCCCGGCCGGGCAATTCTCGGACGCGCACGATCCGAGGGCACAAATAAAAGTGCAGAAACGCCGCCGTGCTCTGCTCAGCTGCAATCCACGGAGAATGACACTGTGTTTGCCTGCTAGTGGCGGGGGCGGTTCCCGTGACACCACCATTGTCGAGATCTACTCGAGTTGCGTGGGCCATTTCCGTTACGTTTTCAAGCAAGGAGGGTCCATCGCCGCACCAATTTTGTCGGCTCATCGGCTCTCTGCTTAATCGCTCTTCCCCACCCACATCAATCACAAGCTTCAACCTCTGTGGCCTCTGTTCACAACGGCGTGTTCAGCATCCACCTCCACTCCTGCGCTTGCCATTGCCATTGTTTACGGCGCTACTCCCTCTGTCCTAGTTTGTCGTTTTTGACTTTTTAACTTCACGTGTTTTGACCATCCGTTTTATTCAAAAATATTTATGTAAATAATAAAATAAATTAATCAATATTCAAGTATCTTTATTGATAAAGCAAGTCATAAAAAAAATAAATTATATTTCATAAAAAATTTGAATAAGGCATTTAATGACAAAAAATGACAAGACGGAATCCGGGGTCACAAACTCAATGGGACGGAGGAGTACACATGAGCTCTCCTCCATGCATGCAATGCAAAAAAAAAAAAAAAAACACACATAATTTTTCAAAAAGCTGAGTTTAGCACGTCAAAAGCTGGCTTCGCCTTTTTTTTTTCTCTCATCCTGCAGTACCGTAGTAGATCGCTCAAGTACAACTCATACCACCACAACACACGCACACCCACGCATATGAACAAACCTACAACTACAACACGATACAAAACACCACCACAACACACGACACCCACGCACATGAACAAACCTACAACTACACACGGATACAAAAACGCGTCCTTGTAGAGATCACCGGAATAATCCGTAGATGACAGACACGCCATAATCCCATTATGGCTCCACACGCGTGAGAGGCTGATATTTTTGGAACCCACTGTTCCCGGTGAGACGCCGGCGTCTAAGCCAGGCTTCGAACGCGGGCAAGGCTTTGTTTGGGACCGCGTTTTCGAACTCGCTTATAACTGAAATGGCTTATCCGATACGCCGCGATCCGGAGAAATGGCCGTCCCAAATAAGCCGAAAGTGTTTGGCTATCCCGATTATTTCAGCTAGATTATCTGATTTAGATATAAAATGACCGATACACCCCTGAGGCTCATGATACCTTTTTTATTCATTACGATGTAGTGAAGTGAAGACAACAATGTTAATATTTGAATTAATTCAAAATTAAAATGAAAATGAAATTTTAAGTACTAGTATTTAGTGGTATTTTTCCTTTTATTCCTTCCCTTCCTTTTATTTTTCTTTTTCTCTTTTCCTCTTTTATTTCTACCCTTATCCGTTCCTCCCGGTGGCGGCCTGGCGGAGGGCAGCGCCCGGCGCGACTGCAGGGCCCGATGCCGGACGGCGGCGCCCGGGGGCCTGGCGGACTGCGGCGCCCGGCGGCTTCCAGCGGCCTGGTGGACGGCGGCGCCCGGCGGCTTCCAGCGGCCTGGTGGACGGCGGCGCCCGGCGGCCTGGCGGACGGCGGCGCCCGGCGGCCTGGCGGACGGCGGCGCCTGGCGGACGACGGCGCCCGACGCGCAGGAAGGCGGCGCCCAGCGCGAGGACTGCAGGTCCCGACGCCGGACGGCGGCGCTCGGCGGCCTGGCGGACTGCGGCTTCCGGCGGCGTCCCGTTCGCAGGTGGGGAGGTGGACGGCCTGGTCGCGTGCTGGTGCCCGTTCGCAGGTGGGGAGGTGCGCCGCGGAGGAGGAACAAGCGCCCGAGGTCCCGGCGCGCGCGTCCTGCCACCACCCGCCGCACGCCGTCCCGGCCACCGGCGCTGGCGCAGGCGGCGCCGGACAGGAGCTTGGGCTCCTGCGCGGGCGGGAGGGAGGCGGCGCTTGTCTTCCCGTCGGGGCGGATGCGAGAAAGGGTAGGTGCGGAAAACGCTTCGCGTTTTGGAAACGCGACTCATCCGACGCTTATGGAAACGCAGTGTTGAGGCCGATTATTCCGCGGTGGCGTTCGGCTGTCGCGAAAGAAAAAGCGGCCCGTTTGGCGGGTTTATTCCGCTTATTTCGCGTAAAATCTACATTAAGCGGTCCCAAACAGGCCCAATGTCACCGCATCGCCTCCCTGTCCGCTTCTCACCGCTCCGGATAGATTCCCTTCCCCGCCGCGTCGCGTCGTGCACTCCCTTTCCCACGCCCGACCGTCCGATCACGGATCACCGTACGGCGTTCGCCATCAGATCCACAGCGTTCGTTCCTTCTTCCCCGCTTCACCTTCCTTCCCCACCAGGGCCACCACTATTCCTCCACCACCTCTCCTCTCCTCTCTCCATCCAGCTGTTTCCAAGCTCCACAGTCCACACCAACGCAGCCACGATTTTTCCCTTGCAAAACCCCTAAAATCCTCGTCGCTTGCTACGGTCAGGGGATCGATCTTACCCCCAATGCGGCTGCTCCCGCTGCTCCTGCTCCTCCTCGCCGGCGCCGCGGTCGCCCGCGCCTCCGACGACCCCTTCCTCTCCGGCGGTACACTCCCTAAGCTCGTCCCCTCCCCTCTCCCTTAATTAACAGGGTTTCAAATCGTCCTTTAATAATGGCAAACGGCTGCGCAAATGCATGCTAGCTAACGCTGTGGGTGGCGGCATGCAGCGGCGAACCACAGCTACAACATCGACTGCGGCGGCGCTGCGGACTTCACCTCCGTCTTCGGCAGGCGGTGGCTCGCGGACCAGTTCTTCTCGGCGGGCGGGGCGGCCGGGATGGTCGCGGAGCCGCACCGGTTCCCGCAGCCGCAGGAGCGGACGCTCCGCTTCTTCCCGCCGTCCTCGGCCGGCAAGTCGTCCTGCTACTCCCTCCCTCCCGCCCGGCCGCTACTACCTCCGCCTCTTCTCAGTGTACGACAACTACGACTCCAAGGTCCGGACGCCGTCCTTCGACGTCTCGGCCGCCGCCACGCTCGTGCTCTCCTTCCGCTCGCCCTGGCCCGAGCCGGCCGCGCGGTACGGGGCCTACTCCGACCTCATCTTCCCGTCCGCTACCGAGCCGGCCTCCGACGTCTGCTTCTACTCGCTGTCCACTGACGCGCCCGTCGTCGCGTCGATTGAGGTCGCGCCTGTACACCCGCTCGCCTACGACGGCGCCACCACCGGCGCTGACCTCATCCTCGTCAACTACGGCCGCGTCACATGCGGGAACAGCCTCTTTGGACCCGGATTCACCAGGGACGCCGACGCATTCTCGAGGGTGTGGCAGGCGGATGTCGATTTCCGGAACAATGACCTCAGCTACGACGCCATTACTGCGGGCGGGAGGAAGATTTTCGGCAGCAACCAGCCGCCCAACTACTTCCCCACCAAGCTGTACGAGTCGGCGGTCACCACGGGCGGTGATGCCACCAATGAGATCGAGTACCTCATGCCCGTCGACACCAGGCTGTCCTACATGGTCTGGCTGCATTTCGCCGAGATCGATGCTGGGATTGGCTCAGCTGGCCAGAGGGTGTTCGACGTGGTGCTGGCTGGGGAGAACGTCACGAGGATCGACATCTTCAAGCAGGTCGGAGGCTTCACGGCGTTCAAGTGGACCTACATTGTCAAGAATCTCACGACCTCCACGCTGAGCGTCAAGCTTGTGCCAGTGGTGGGACGCCCGATTCTGTGCGGGCTTGAGAATTATGCCATGGTGCCGCTTGAGATGAGGACTGTGCCGAGCCAAGGTGATCAATTCTCAGGATTTTTGGTTCGACTGTTGGAATATTACAGGCAGCAAAATCTGCATCTGCCCTCTCTCAGCTTCTTGCGGTGGTTTTGGCAGTGGCTGCAATGAAGGCATTGAAGGAGTCACTGAAAATTCCTGCGAGGATGGGTTGGAATGGTGACCCTTGTGCACCAAGGGAGTGGGATGCATGGGAGGGAGTTACTTGCCATCGCGGTGACAAAGGGCTTGTGATAACACAACTGTAAGTACCGTTCTTCTCCAGATGCACTTTTTATTTGAAATCTGTTTTGTTGCGAGCATTTCTGCTTGTCATCTATTCGTTAGGGCGAACCCTCTTAGCGACGCCGCTACATCGAACCCGGTGTGGTGTTAAATGGGCAAGGGCGGTCGCCGCCCCTTAGTGCGTCGTATCGCGGATCACAAAAGTCCATTAATGTGGCAGTGAGCATTTTTCATAGAATAGATTCTGGTGTTTGGAATTTTGACCTCAAAGGAAAAATGTTTCACAGACAAGAAGGTTATGAAAAAAAAAATCCTATCTACTCGAATTAGTTGCACATTTGCACTGAAGTATCATCGGTATCAGTATAATGGAAGGGCCTGTGTACTATTTTTCCTTGATATACTACTATGGGTTGAAAGGTTCAACTGCTTGTGGTTATAACTTGTATGATGTTGCTGTTGCCCTCTATAGGGATCTGGCGAGTCAAGGACTAAAAGGTTACATCAGTGATGAAATAAGTCATCTTAAAGACTTGGTAAGCTTGTAAGTATCATTTCACACCAGTTGAAATCAAAATTGACCCAGGTCATCCTTGATACTTTGATTATTTTGCATATATATAATCTTGACTTTGTGTTGATAGAGTAACTTACATGTGGATTTCAATTATGTGCATCTTAGTTTAGCTCTGTTATAGGAGTATTTTTTTTTAAATATAAGATAAAATCAAGTAAATAAAGTATCATCTTTGTATAGCAGTTTGTGTCATTTTAGTTAGGCATTGTTATGAAAATTCCGACAGAGAAGAGCAGTGCAGAACATCACCTGTGGAAGTGAATGAAATTTGAAAATTTAAGTTAGATAAAATCAAGTGCATGTGGTTACAATAGGAAAGAATATCAAGATGTTTTAGTCTGTTGACAACGCCATGAATAACAATCCTTGACATGGGCATGCATGATAACATGCTGGAATAAGCTGAATGGCTATGTTGCCGCTCATGTGTGCTAGGCTGCTAGCATGCTTAAAATGGAAAGATGCTTCAATAAATAAAGTGTCATCTTTGTATAGCAGTTTGTGCCATCTTAGTTTGGCTTTGTTATGAAAATTTGACAGAGAATAACAATGTAGAACATAACCTGTGGAAGTGAATGAAATTTGAAAATTTAACTTAGATAAAATCAAGTGATTGTGGTTACAACAGGAAAGTATGCCAAGATGTTTGAGTCTGTAGACCACCACTAATAGAAATCCTTGTTCCTGTACATGGACATGCATGATAACATGACTGGAATAAGCTGAATGGCTATGTTGTGGTTCATGTGTGCTAGGCTGCTAGCACAGTTAAAATGGAAATATGTTTCTTAACGAAAATAATGTGTACCATTTCATGTGGATCAAGGGCACAAACTTGAATGGCCCTAAATCTTCCATTCATAGTCTCTCCATCTTTTTAAAGTTTTTAGATCCCTGGCCCTCACAATTGATTAATCACATCTCAACTGATTAAGCTTGCTGACTGTCTTATTATTTCTCTATGTTTGATAAACTATATTATTTATAGAGTCTTGCTCTATGAAGTTTGAACAGCAGAATTTTTTTTAAAAAAATTATTACTCTTTAGTCCTGGCTACAGTTTTTATCTGTACAGTTCTTCTATTGTCTGTTTCCTTTTTTGTACAGCAGTTTGCTCAGTTCTTTTTGTTGTTCCCTTTTTCTTGTTATTAATAAAAATTTTACTGTGGGGGCCTCCCCTGCTGTATTTATGGTCAAAAATAGTTTTAGTTCATATGTACTACATTCTACCATTCTTTTGTACTGTTTTCTTTGAATTTGATATATTCATTTCTACAAATGATGAAACCAAATGCTAAAGGATGTGTTGAAACTGTAAGTTGTTTTGTTAATTTGTCATACTGCCTTCTTTTGTTTTGATGGACCTGCTTCACAATAGGTTATGCTCAATATTTATTATTATATAAACAATAAACTATTATTTTTTAACATTTCCAAGCTTTCAAGTTTTCACTAGAAAGCAGCGTGTGGCGTTGCCGCTCAGCACGTGCCGTATTTTTTACTACTCCCTCCGTTTCTTTTTATAAGTCGCTTTGGCTTGTGTTGGCAGTTGGCCAGAACGACTTATAAAACGGAACCGAGGTAGTACTTTGGTATCACCTTCGTTGTTAGGCCGCCTCGACTTGTATTATCAGGTCTAAGAAAAATAATTTAGCAATATGAGGCTCTCCCCTTGTTCAGTTTTTTTTTTTTCATGGTAGTGCCTGCGGAAACTACTGTAAATACATCGCTGCTATTAGTCATTCTGTCTTTGGTCCATAGCCAAAGATATTGCCATGTGATTCCTCGATCTGCAGTTTATATTGGTTTTCTCAATTGAATCACCAGGATCCATTTATATATATATTAGATAATCAGTCAGCTTTAAACTAAAGAAGGTCAGTAGTTCAAATAAAAATATGAAATGGGAGCCCTTAATAATGCAGTATATGTATAATAAAAGATTATGTATACCCAACACAGAGGTTTTGGATTAGTTTTGCATGCGTAGTGACAAACTGCGTACTTTTGCATCCTAATTAGAAAAAATGGTGCAGCAACATCCACTTCAGAAGAATGTTGCCATGCTGGGTTTGTGGTATCCTTAGGCAGCCTATGTATTCCTAACGGCTAATCATATAATTTATCTGTCTAATTATTATTATGTAGTGGCAGTGATGGTGAGTGTGGATGTAATTTAAGTCTCATGTTTAAGGCAATAGTAGTATATACATATATAGCTGAAGTGGAGGACAGGTGGTTTGAGATGATGCCATTGCTTTCGGCAGTGATTGGTGATGGTCGTCAGTATTACTTGATCTCCCAGGGAGCAGGGAGGGAGGTGCTCCTGGGCAGTGTTGATGTGGTGGCCGCAGTGTACAAGAGGACTGGGGACGTGAAGCAGGGACGGAGGCAGCTCCGAGCGATGCCGATGAGGTGTCGGCGGTGCACGGCGGAGGGTCAAGCACAGGTGGAATAGAAGGGGACCAGCGTAGAGGCGTGGCAAAGCTCGTGGTGGTTGCAAAATTAGTGGCTGCGCTTAAGCAGTCTGCTGATCGCTTTTTTTAAACTCTGCTGTTCGGGGGATTGGGAAGACTGGGAGAGACGTTCATCAGGAAGAAATAAGCTTCAACGAGGATGGTAGCCTGTTCTGGAAGCACGTGACATATAGCATGTTCTGGAAGCTCGTGGACTTACCTAGCCCAAGTTGTTGTACATCGTCCGATCTATATTCAATGGCCGAGAAATTTACGCTGACGTGGCCCAATGGATAGCCCGAGCTTGGGCCCTGCTTTCGTCTTTTAGAGATACATGCTCATACATTTGCCATGAATTCTTTCTTTTCTATGGAAATGCCCTTTGGGCTTATTTCTTTACTTAACAGTTTGTAACCCAAGCATCCAGCCATGGTTGTTAATGTGGTATCTTCTGTTTGGTCAGGAATTTGAGCTATAATTCACTGACAGGAGGCTTACCACCTGGTTTAGGTCAACCTTCACTTGTGTCACTGTAAGTACACAAATTATTCCATTTTAGAAGATGGTGTGCTTTCATTGCAGTTATCTTCTGCAACATTATTGTAGACAATAAGAATACAAGATCATGATTTGTTACACTTAACCAACTTTATACAAGTAAATAGAATATTGAATTAGTAAATGTGCTTAAGAGAGCATGTTTTCGTGTGATTATTCTCTTGTATTTACTGTTTTAGCTCATGTTTAAATCTTTAAATTCCTAAATAATATTTATGTATGATGTTGTAACTCTTGTGCTTATACAAAACCTGGTGCTCTTTTGTACATCATAAGTTTGTTTGATATGAGTGTTTCATTGTATTCTTAGGGATATTTCACAAATGAGTTTACTGGAAGCATTCCTGGCACCATAGGTTCGCCCAAGTTACAGACCGCGTAAGTACATTTTGAAGCTACTATTGAATTTTTATGACCTGTTTCAGCAGTTCTTTAGTAACATATGAGTATGCATGTACCAGTATAAGCTTACTAGCTAGTACTTCTTGTGCAGATTACTAAACAACAATCAACTTGATGGGCAAGTTCCAGAAAGACTTTACTCAATTGGTGTGCATGGTGGTGTGATAGAGTAATATATCCTTACTGAGTCTTGTAAACATACTTCCATTTCATACCTGTGATGTCAGATATTATGGTTAAAAAGGAGTTGCTATGCTCAGGATGAGAATCATCATTATTCATTAGCCTATTTTATGCCAGGCTCCTAATCAGGTCCCACGAATGAAGGGTTTAGGTTCTATCATGTTGAGTAATGTATTTATTATGATATTATCAGAGTGGAGTAGACCAAATTTTCAAATTTTTATGCTTAACCGATATAGGTCTGAGTGTGATCTATGCAACCTGAAACAGGAACTGATTAAGAATCTATTTCTTAGCAACAGATGGACAAGGCTTTGTTTACTTTATCTGGGGATGAACGATTAATTGCACTGTCCAGCTTTATTCGAATATGTTTATTAATTAGCTTTCCTCCAAATTAGGGAGTTTAGGAGTGCAGAGAGTGAGCGGATAGATAATGTACTGTGCTAGTTAATACAAGATTGACATATACTTGTGTTATTAATTTTTGGTCTTCTACCAACATGTATTCTTCTGGCAGCCTCTCAGGTAATAAAGGTCTCTGTGGTGTGCCTACCTTACCTGCTTGTGCATTATTCTGGGAGAAAGGAGGGCTGAATAAAAACTGGCAAGATTGCACTTGGAGCATCGTTTGGGTTTCTTCTTCTTGTCATACTTATAGTGGTCTACATACTGTGCATCAGAAGGGGCCATATGACTATGATTTTGACTTCCCTCAAGATTTGACATGTAAGTATTACTTAGTTAACTTCCCTCTTCTTAATATGTGCTTTAAAACTTCATATGTGACTGAACTTGCTTAGTGATCCGTGAAGTATTATTTAATTTACATCACAGCAAGGCATTTCATTTCTCTTGTTAATCATTATCTTTGGTTCCTATTTACTTTCTAGGAACTTCTTGCTGTAAGAAAGATAACCATTCAGTTCTAACTTGTTCATATAATTTTTATGTATCTTCACTAAACCCAGAACTTGATGGCACTGTCTGAAACTTACTAAATTCTGACTACAGCCATATCGGCAATATCAGCAAAAAGGAATAGGTACCAAAGGGCAAAGTCTGTGATGCTTGCTGAGATGGAGGCACATAACCCAGATGGTTTCTACACAAACGGGAGCCCTCACTGAGTGACGTGCTGGTCTCACTGATAGCTATATATTTATTGGGGGAACACTCATGGTGGTTGGTGGCATGAAGGAGGTATATAGGTTTTGAATCAATTTTGCCCTGTGTCACCAGCATGGCGGCCTTGCATGTTCACTCAGGTTCCATACCATGGCAGTTATACTCACAGTCTGAGATATCCTATAATATGGGGCGTATGAGGCATGTCGTTGTAGTTCCTGTAGTGCACCGATTCTTTTTACTTGCTCGAGGAGTCTCCAAATAGTTTAGCTTACGCTTGTGCTCTCATTGAAACATGTAAAAGCAACCAGACGGGGAGTTTGTGATAGATTCGAGCTTTGTAACTTGTAAGCGTGGGGGTGGGGTCAAGGCTTTGTATTGATTTTTTGTATAGAACCTGACATGGTGTTACTAACTGACTTTGGGCAGTGAGACGATCATTATCTTGGCTTGTTGTGTCATTGTGTGGGACGAGTCTGCTGTACAGTAGAGGATTTGTTTCCTCTTGAGTGCAGATGTGTTTTTTCAATAATTGGATACAGACCTAACTAATGTCTGACTTCCATCAACTCCCTTTGGGGGAGTAAAAAAACTTTTATCTATCCTCATGAAACAGGAAATACTATGCTATTTCCTCTTCTTATATTACTACTTTTACTTTGTTCATTGGATCCATAGGAATCCATTTTGATAATGGAGTAAAAGATAATAAAATATTTTGCATTTTATTTTATCCCATAATATTAGCCGTGAACATTCCTTTTCTTTTTAATAAAGGGAGGTTTGTATATAAATAAAGTTCCGGCCTTTGAAAGAATAATAACAAGGTGCATACAACAATACTTTTTAGAACTTATATACCTTTTTTTTTTGTTAAAAGTTCGGGAAGGCACGCGGAGACCCACTTGCGCGTGGGGAAGGCGGGGGAAGGCCCAAGCCTATCCATGGCGTTACCTGACCGGGAGCTTGCCTATTATGCGAGGATTCCTTACGAAGTTACAAGAGGCTTCAACAAGGATTAGGGGAAAGCTTACGTGCTTCTCTATACCTCTGTAAAAGTGATGGAGTCATCGATGAGAGTTTACATCTCTACCACCTTTACCTTCCGTGATTATTATTTGTATTACCTTGGCTATGTGCTTTTACTTTCCCAGCTTAGTTGATAGATTAGTTGATAGAAGTGGAACCTAGGGTGCAAAACTTTTTGCGGTACATTAGCAAAACCATAGTTACACATATAGTTTACTTTATTGCAATAGGTTTTGATTAGGTGAAGTTAGAGGCCATAGCCTAGAAATAGAATTTTAAGTTGCCTAATTCACCCCCTTCTTAGGGCGCCACGATTCCTTCAGTATAAAGGATGAATATAGAGTATGGATGGGTTTGGGGAGAAATAAATTTATAGGAGAGAATCATAGATAGATAGAGGATGAATATAGAGGAGGAATTCAGTCTCAAAGACAAAGGGACAAAAACAGAAACAAAGAAAGCTAGGGCTTAACAAACATTAGGACCCCTATGAAAGAACAGAACAGACCGAACCTGAAATGGTTCAAACGCCCAGACAACCAGAGTTTAACCACAGAGTTACATCAGCTGTTCATGCCAACGCATCAGCCGGCTCCATCAGATCAGATTGGAAACAAATTGGAAATGAAGTGAAAATATATTGGAACATAGGAGTAGAGGTGGAAGGCAGAGCAGAAGTTGAGCATCCATAGAATTTAGCAAAATGAACTAGAATTTAAATTTTGGTGGGGAAATGAATTTCTTTTTTTTTTTTTTTTAATATTACATCAACTTCCACCTATAGCATGAGTATCCAAAAAAAAAGTGACGCGTTGTCGACGCTTCAGTCCTTTTGGGGAATCGTCATGTTTCCTTGAAGCAGCAGCGTGCCCTTGGTTTCTGCCATATGTATTCGTTTATTTAGGCTCTATATATATTGAAAGCAATTAAGGTTCAGAAAATAAACGCTGAGTCACTGACCTATATATAGTACCCCTCAGTCCCCTTTTAATTGTCGCTGGAGAGATGGCACGGAGATTAAGAGAGACCTAAGCACCCTAGCAAGATTGATTGACGTTGTTCAGTTTTTCTTTTTTTAGTAGGAATTATGTGGTGTAGAGATTGCCACGGAGGGGGAGAGATAAAATTGCTTTTGCCTGACAACGCTGCATGCAGACTGAGCTGGGCTACTAGCTGCTGCACTCGTAGGGAACGACTCTTATTCCGGGACAAGCTACTGTCGCTCCAGCGACGTTTAAAAAGGGACGGAGGGAGTAAGTTAACCGCCCGATTTGTCGAGATCAGATCAGAATTATAATTGATTTATTATAAAAAAACAATACCAACTTGATTATAGAAAAACAATGTGACAATATCATGCATATATAGTAAGTTAATTGCCAGGTTCGTCGAGATCACATTAGAATCATGATTGATTTATTATAGAAAAACAATGTGAGCATGACTTGCACGGCTCTAGCGATATGTTTCTTTTCTTTCTTTTGGGGAAAATGAGATACCAGCTTGATTATAGAAAACAATGTGCTAATATCATGCATATAAAGTAAGTTAATTGCTACATTCATCGGGGAGATAACAAAGTTTACATCGACGCGCCACAAATGACGACTAGGGAAAAAGAGTTATACAATCAAGACAGCCCACCCCTATATATAATCAAGACCATGATTGATTTGTTATAGAAAAAACAATGTGATGCACCAACCGCAGCTAGCAAGGTGTAATTTTCATGGACATTTGACTCGGTACCTTATCGGCGTATCGGAGTATATTGCCGTGTACTGACACGGCAAATCGTGTACGTATCGGGGGTAGGGTACGGCAGCAAGCAAGGTGTAATTTTCATGGACATTTGACTCTGTTATTTTTAAACTTTTATTTAGAACATAGAAGGTATAAGATCATCTCATCATCAACAGCTTCAAGGAATTATCACCTTATTTTTTTTTTTTAGATCACGTCTAAACGTATTTTTCATTAAGCAGAAAGAGTTTTGAATACATGAAACAAGGGGACGGTAAGTGATATTGTCTGAATATGGCTGAAGCAGTAGTTCTTGATGAGCTCGTCGGCGGCGACTCGCTGGTGGCAAAACCAATTTTCGCTCTCCTCTTCTTCCTTCTGATATTCTTGCTGCTGCTGCGCTACTTCACTGCAGGCGCAGGTCGGAGGCCCAGGCTCCCTCCGTCTCCACCGGGGGCTGCCGCTGATCGGCCACGCCCACCTCATCGGCGCGCTCCCGCACGTCTCGTTGCGCGGCCTCGCCACGCGGAAGGGATGCGAGGACCTGATGCTAGTTCGCCTCGGCGCGGTCCCGACGCTGGTGGCGTCGTCGGCGCGCGCGCGCGCAGGCTGTGCTGCGCACGCACGACCAGCCATTCGCGTCACGGGCGCGGTCCGTCGTCGGCGACGCGGTCGCGTACGGGCCCCTCGGACGTCGCGTTCACGCCCTACGGCGAGCAGTGGCGGCAGTGCAAGAAGCTGGTGACCACGCACCTGCTCAGCGCTAAGAAGGTGCAGTCCTACCGCGCCGCCCGCCACGAGGAGGTATGTAATCAACCCATTTCAATTGATTCCTATCTCGTTCTTGATCACTCTCGCGTTATATATATGGATCCATATGCGTCCAAACCAGGTAGGGCTGGTGATGGACAAGATCCATGAAGAAGCGGCAGCTGGATGCGAGGAAGTGAACATGAGCGAGCTCCTGAGCAAGTTCTCCAACGACATGGTGTGCCGCGCTGTGGCAGGGAGGTCGTTCAGAGTGGAGGGGCGGGACAGGGCATTGCGGGAGCTCATCGTCCAGGCTAACGTTGTCCTTGGGGAATAAACCTGGAGAATTTCTACCCTGGCCTTGCCAAGGCGGCTGGTGGCGTATTGTTGTGGCCGGCTCGCCGCAAGGCTGAGAAAGTAAGGGATGGATGGATCGAGCTCCTAGACAAACTGATCCACCAACACTTAAGCGAGCAGGAGCAGGTGAGGACGACCACCAGGAAGCAGAGAGTGACTTCATACATGTGTTGCTAGCTGTGCAAGAGGAGTATGGGCTCACCAGAGCCAACATCTGGGGCATCTTGTCTGTGAGTTCGTTCATCTGCTGCCTTACTTATCTGAAGAAGAGAACATAAATTCATGTAATCAAGTTTAAGACATTTGTTTGCTTGTCGATCTTGAACAACAGGACATGTTCGCAGCAGGCACAGACACCGTATACCTTGTCCTCGAGTTTGCCATGGCTGAGCTCATGCTGCACCGGGATGTCATGGCCAAGTTACAAGCAGAGGTGAGGAACAAGAGCCCACCTCCTGACACTGTCATCAGCGAAGACAATCTCGTTGGGATGACATATCTGAAAGCTGTTATAAAAGAGACACTCCGTTTACACCCACCGGCACCCCTCCTCATCCCGCATCTCTGCCAAGAGGATTGCGACGTCGATGGCTACACGATCCCTTCTGGGACGCCTCTCCTTGTCAATGCCTGGGCGATTGGTCGAGATCCCAGGCTGTGGGTGCTGCTGCAGAGGAGTTCATGCCCGAGAGGTTCATCCATACTGCCGCCGGTGTCGACTTTAGAGGGATGGACTTTCAGTTCTTGCCGTTTGGGTCAGGGCGTAGAATATGTCCAGGGATAAACTTTGCATTGGCCTCCATCGAAATCATGTTGGCAAACCTTCTTTTTCCACTTTGACTGGGAGCTTCCTAGGGGTGAAGATACAGTTGATATGACTGAGGTGTTAAGTTTGACGGCGTCTCGTAAAGAAAAACTCTTTCTCAACCCAAGGTCACGACATGACAATTTGGGTTGACTGAAAGAAACCAAATTTGTGCTTGTGTGGTAGCTGCCGTTGTTTACCTTGCAGGTATGTAAGTTCGGGGCCATTTGCGCTTTTTTGTTTGAGCTTTGCATGCTCCTTTTTGACCGAAACTTTGCATGTTCCTTGTAGGAGCAACTCCAACAGCTTATGTATAATTCTATCTAAATTTGAAGTTTTATAGGCTCTGTAAAAAAATAAAGAGCTTCTTAATAAGAGGGTAAACCAACGATCTCTTCAAATCTTTTGGCTATTATTCACATTCAAATCACTCCTCCAGACACAATGACACGTGGACCCATTTGTCATCTCCTCTACCTTATCCTCTCCCCTTCTCTCTGCTCCCGCCGGTCGTCCGTGAAGCTGGACGCTGAGATGGGGAGGGCTAAGAGGGCAGGAGGAGGCAGAGCCCATGGCGGCACGGGTGGATGCAGAGGAGTGCTTGAAACGCCCTAAATGACTAGAGGAGGTGAATAGCCTAATAAAAAATTCTATAAAATCACTAGAGCAAATAGTTAGACCAACAAATGGCTATAATTGGCGGTTGCTCTAGCTCTACTTGTTGGCAAGCCACCTAATGACAATTCTAGTTGCTATAGTATCTAATTCACTACTTTACCAACAAGATGAGCAAGCTAGATTACACTAAACAATTCTAATAAACTAACAATTCTACACAAGCTAAACAAGCTATACAAGCACAAAATATAAATCAAGGAAATTGCAAAAGAATGTGAGTTTGTCATACCGCGGTGTCGAGGATGTCAACCAATCACCAAGAGAAGATGAACAATGAAGCCAATCACTTAGGGAGACAATCAATCACACAATGGATGACAAATGATTTGTTCACCCGAGTTCACTTGAGCACCCTCAAGCTAGTCTCCGGCCAGGGTCGACCGTCTCTTCTTGGATCAAGGTGGCGACTCGCAGCTTTGCCTCACTAGGCCCTCTTGACACCACGCTGAAGATGGGTAACTCAACCGACATGCAATCCACTAGAGTATCAATTAGGCACTCCTAGGGAAAGATCACAAACCCCTCACAAATAGCCGTGAGGTGGGCAAGAACAATCACCTTCTCTTCCCCAACGCCCCAACAATGACCAAGCCGACTAGAAGTGGTGCTCTCCAAGTGTAACAAGAAACCACCGCTACAACGATCTCCAAGTGCCTCTAGATGCAACACTCAAGAACAAACACTCAAGATCCTCCCAAATCTCTCAAGAATATGCAACCAAGCAAGTGGGGAGAGATGTTGGCTCAGCTCTAGGGGATGCAAATAATTCAAATGTGCAAGAGAGAGAGCCCCCCAACCGCCACTCACATTATATATAGGGGATACCCATTCACTTGAAAACAACCTCAACGCACCACGTGCCGGAAATTTTTGAATCCCGGCTATTGATCTCCAACGGCTCTCAAACACGCCAAGATAGGATTGGGGCAGCTGGCGTCCGGCCCAAGAGACGCCCGGCTGCCGTGGCCAGCTGCTTTCGGCCATCCCCAACGGCTAGCTCGACGCGACGATGAGCACCACCGACGCTCAATGGACGTGATCGCCAAATTAACACCACGGTAAAGTCTATCATCGCGACACCCAGTAAAGGGTCGCAGGACCATTTTTACTCAATTGGCGCCACAGTCGGTGTCGGCTGACGTGCCGTAGCGTCATCTACTACTAACTGCGTTGAGAAACAGCCACGACGCTTGGGCCCGTGTCAACGGACGTGAAAGCCAGCCCGCCCCGTCCGCTAGTCTTGAAACCAACGTACCACACAATCTCCTTCTCATTTGTTTTTCGAAAACCTTTGCTCCAAAAAGATTCCAACATCTCCATGTTAGATTTTCACAACATTTTGCAAGGTTAGAGTTAGCTCTCTAGATCATAAAATGCATGCACATGATTGTTAGACCTAGAGACACATAATCCATTGAAGTCTCCGACGCTTTTCCCCACTTGATATTTCGCTATCGATCCTAAACCACTCACATCCTCTATGGTGTCTTGAGGTGAAAGCAAATGGCCCCGACATTATACCTTTGCCTTGAGCCCATTTTGATCCCCGGCTAATCCAAGTCCACGACTTTTATCATCTTTTGATAACACCAATCTATGCACCATGATCACAATGTTTCTCACTTGGCTACACCAATCTCCAACTAATTCACAACACTTAGATAGAGAGATTAGTCCAATGATGTCATCCTTTAGCCAAAATCAAACTAGAAATCTTCTGGCGCTAACGCCAAGCGGGAGGCGGGGGCTGCGAGGGTGAGGAGGGAGTCTGAGCCCATGATGGCGCCGTGGGCACGAGAAGCGCGCCGGGCGGAGGTGGGTGGTGGTGGCGGGCGCCGTCCATGGTGCGGTGTTCGGCTGATCTCGAGTGAGGAGTGCTCGCCGGCCGTCACGCTGAGGCCATGGGCATGATGTTGTGGCTACAACGCGCCAAGGTCCGCATGGAGCGCCGCTGGCCGCCACTCGGGCTGAGATGGCACTTGTTCCTTGGTGGACCGACGCGCTCCACGGCATCCTCCCTCCTCCAGTGGACGCGACGCTGGCCATGGCTAAGCTGGCGACACCCATGCTGGTTAGAAGGCGGGACCATGCGCCGAAAGTCGCGAAATGGCGCAGCAGAAATGCTAGTGATAAGAGAGTAGTTTAGTTGCAACCCAAAATATTTTTGGTTGTGTTCCATGGTTTGTATGGTATTAAACGCGGAGTAAATTGAAAAAACTAATTGCAGCCAGCTTTGTATGTACACGTTGAGATGAATCTTGTAAGCATAATTAATCCATGATTAGTCCATAATTAGTCATAAGTGCTACAATAACCAATATGTGCTAATGACGCGTCAAAGGCCTCAAAAAGATTCATCTCACAGTTTTCAAGCTGGTCATGAAATTAGTTTTTTTATTAGTGTCCTAAAACCTCTTCCCCTCCGACATCCGTCAAAGATCCATGTGACATCCAACCCAAAAATATTTCACCCAACTAAACACTCCCTAAATAGCTAGCGGGAGGCAGGAATACCGAAGCTAGATGGATTAGCGATATACCGGAAAGCATTTTAGCCTCGCCGTACCCGCCCGCCTCATCGACGCCTTATTGACGGGCTTGGGCGTAGATCTTGCAGCCCGAGAAAAAAAATCTTGGCCCGAGCCCTAACCTAAAATGCTGATTTAAGCTATTGTACACTATAGAACGCGACCGGGCCTCGCCTGCTCCGGCGCGGGTCCTAAAATTGAGGCCCGACATGTCTGAATGGGCGGCCTGGGCAAGATTTTCCCGCGCCAAAAAATAAACTGATTTTTTTCGCCCGCCCGCCAAAAAAATGCCTGTGTCTAATTAGCAGGAGGAGGATACAAAGTCTATTGATTGAGTTTTTTTTTTTTTCCACTTTTTTTTCCATTTTTTACATACCTAATAAGATTTAGCTAGTCTCTTGGAGTTGCTTAGCTCGTGTACATACCTAATAAGACATTGTATAGCAAATGCAGTGTCATAGTATATATAATCATTTTTGAAGAATTCAAAAATAGTTTGAAAGATACTTTGCTTTTCTTCAATTTGGTTGCCGAGGAAATTTGTACTGCATATGCAGCTAAGTTGTGGCTCCTCGAATCAAGGCCTTAAGGCTTTAAATCTCCACTCCTGCAGGTGTATGTGTGTTGTTTGCTCTCGTTCCTATCTAAATATTTTTTGTTGACATGTGCAAAGTATCTGAATTTTCTCAGGCTGGTTCTAATGAAAGGCCTTGTTTTAGTACTCATGAAACTTTGTTATAAGGGATCTGCATGCTCGGAATGTAGTCTTAGCCGTCATAGATCATAGTTATTACTAGTCCATAGCGCTGCTCAAGGCGAGATCCGCCACCCGCAAGAAGGTCCCAGGTTGAAGTTTAATATTGTCTTACACTGTGATGAGGGATGGGGCATAATTTATCGGCCCGCCCACACAATCAATTAGTCAAACACAACCATACGTAGCTGTCCTAATAGGAGTTTCCTAACAATACAAAGATAATCATTAGCTAGGGGATCCGGGGATTGATGAACACAACATGGCACCGGTATATAGCGGTCCTCATCATCTTCGCCTAACGATAAGACTCTGGCCGCCTCATCATCTTCAAAAGTAGATCTGCATGTTCATTAGTGTATAAGTTCCCCGCATATGAGTTTGTATATCAATCATATATTCGAAGTTATATCCGAAAGCTGCACCGATCTACCCGAGGTGCAAGAGCCATCCTCATGCGCGCAGACCTGCATTGAATAATATTGGGAACACATCACCTTGTTAGAGACGCATAAGCTATATTAGGTTTTTAGTTTTGGGTATATCCAATGGTAATCCTAGCCGTGTACTCGCTATATATTGGGAAGAAAAATATGTTTTTGATCATTCAGAGCTCATGTGGTAGTGCACCAAGCAAGCTTATTAACTCCATCATATGCAAAAAAGGAATATGGAATAAATTTTGTTATGGTCCTTCTTAGCTAAAAACCAGTTTGTATCGCCCGGATTGTTTAATCGACTATCAAAAAAGCAGGAAAATTGATCCCAACACACAAGAACTATTTAGTAATAGTATCTGAATTAGTGCAAGATTTGTTCACATAATTTTTAGGTACCACCTAGACCTCGTGACGCATTTATAGAGTATAAGCTGCATTCTAACAAAATGAATAATGGTTCTATCTAGAAAGAAACTCGTGAGACTCGAAAGTGGGCGATAAGACATATAAGTGGGTCACTCTAAAAGTAACACATACTTGAGCAAATTGTGAGTAACCTGAAAAGTAACACATACAAAGCTTTGCCATAGGAGGCCCGGACGCCAAAGAACAAGATTGGCAAGGCTCATCTCCTTCTCGACGGTCTCAGGACATGCTTCATCGGGCGTATGGGAGCGTAGTCGCCATCAGGACCTGCAATGAATAAAATGCTGGGAACACCTTCATCCGTTAGGACACGCCATAATATTTTTCTCAAGTAGGGTTTTTTAGTTTTGGGTATATCCAATGGTAGTTTAATTTACTGCTCAAAAAGTATCGTGCTTTGTATAACCGAACCTTCTGTACGATGAAAAGGCAAATAAAACGGAAAGAAAGTGTGCCTTGATCATTTAAACTTTATGTGGTAGTGCATCACGATGCTTAAAGTCTCCATCATATGCAAAAAAAAAGTGAATTCATTTTTTGTTACGATTTTAGGCACGCCCCGCACGCATGATGGTGCCGCCGGTATCTTGGTCAAGGTTTAGAAAGTGAACTATAATGATAGTATAAACATGATCGATGCAGAATAAAATAGAAATGCGCCAACAGACAATGGGTAAGAACAAAATGATAGCATATATATTTTTGGTGCATTCTAAGTTTAATAGAAGGGTGGTCAGCACACGACGACAAACATAGATATGTCTATAAATTAAACAACCGCTATATTGACAATAGTAGGAAGCAAATAACCCTCCTCCAATACCCAATTGTTTCAAGAGAAAGAATAAATAAAATTGACATAATCGAAATCCCTTACTTGCACCATGGCAGCCCCTCCTACTCCAACTTTCTCCCTGTTGGTGCTCCCTCCCTGATCTTGCCATTGCTTAAAAAGGAAGGTGCAACCACACCCAATAAATCTCTAATCAGAATGAAAGACAACCAAGTAGCAAAACACCAAAGCTAACAATGTGCAACCTTAAAACAGTATGGGCATCAATCTTTTAAAATGCTAGGATTAGAACAGGAGCCCCCAAAACACATTAGCTAGAAAATAGCAAGAATGACGCCTCAAGAACCCTGGAAGGTCACTTCATGCACTCCAAATTCAGCTTAAGTAATGAGGCTATGTCCTCAAACTCGAAAAATGTAATCCTCTTATGAGATTTACTATTTTCGTAAGGGATAAATAATAATATCAATATGTCTAACTCGATTGTCAACCCGCAGAGAACATGAAAGCCGGTGATACGGAGGATGATCTTAAAACTCCCACTATCGCGGGCTGGTATGTCTAATCATGAGCATCAATTGGTACCATAGAGTTCAAAGTATGATCAGGAAATCTTTTTACAGATGATCAAGAATCCACGACGCGGAATGCTTGTCGAGATTGCATCCAATAAACCATAATGGAGCCACCAACGCTTTCAAGGAAGAGAAAAAAAGCTTCGACAAAGATTTGAAAACCAATGAGACAGTAGAGAATTAATTTGTCCCTAAACATAGCTAACAATGTGACCTGAGTTGAACCTAAGTTTGTGGCAACCCTGTCATACCTACCAAATATTGCACAAGCAAGCAAGAGGAGCCACAAGAAATAACCAAAATGCTATCTAGTTAGTCCAACCCCTCTCCTTTCTTCAAGCTTAGATCTCGAACCCAAGAATGGGGGCAACAAATAGTTAAGGTCAAGGCATGATCAAGCATCTCACCCGGTAGTCCACCACAGATCGGGTGGAGCAATGACGGGTCGACACACAAGCGTTTTTTAATTTCACCGCTTAACTAAAGGGATGCCGAATTCAAATCAAAAGGAGATAAAAACAACCACGGTATAACCGGATAATTACTATATAGATGTGTAGTGAAAAATGGATGACGGCCTTACTACCTTCTCATGGAAGATGCGCCAGGTGATTGAGCCACTACAGTATTCGACATGGCTATCCCCGGCACGCAGGAGTGAGCATCGTGAAGCTCTAAGCCGCAAATTTCCCCTAAGAATGCCATGTCGGGTATCACGCCAGGTGGAGGTAGGGGAAGCTGAAGATGCAACGATGGATGGGACGGCGCGGATCATACGCTGGCCTGCCGCCGGCTGCGGCGAAGCCGGCCCTCAGCCGCCGCCATCGGCCGCTGAATGGCACTCTGTCACCGACGCCGAACGCCAAGAGGGCACCGCCAGTTACGGGGGGAACGACCGATCCATGTAGGCCGACACCGGCCGACATCCCTGCCGGCCGGGAGTGTTGCCCTCGCTTGGAAGCAGAGCCGCCACGCGCTGGCGGCAGCCGCGGCGGGAGGGGTTTCGCCTGGGGCCGCCGGCCAAGCCGGTGTGACAAGGCCCGCCGCAGCCCTGGGCGATCACTGGGGCCTCGCCACAGTGGCGACCCACGCGCCGGCCGCCGAGGAGAGGGAGGGAGGAGGCCGCCACCAC
>JADLZK010005848.1:0-84503 GCA_015847255.1 Hyparrhenia diplandra
GCATATTCCCAACATTTGCATCGGCAAGACCAAAAGTGTATCATCGGCATATTGAATTATTGGATAGTCAAACCCAAAATCATCCTTCGATAGGATGTTTAAATTAAACCCCATTCCCAAGCTTTATTGATGATAGACTATAATATAGTCGCCGACCAAGCAAACGATAAAGGAGATAAAGGGTCTATCCCCTCCGAGACATTTGAACATTTTACAGGGAACACCATTGAAGAAAAGAGCAGAAGAAATCACGAACTTAGAATCCTATTTATCCACTTTATCGATTAGGTAAACCCTCTATACTTCATAATGTTGAATACACCGATGCTCCACTTTATCAAAGCTCTCAAAATCCAATTTGAGGATAACTATTTCTTTCTTTGAGTGATGACAAATATGGAGAAACCGATAGCCCAAGCAAGGCAGTCTGAATGGTTCTTCCTTATAAACCCATATTTATTCACATGTACCAAGGTTGTAATGACATTACGCAATCTTGCGCAGACGAAATTTTGGTTAGAGCACTTCAATGAATAAATTAAGTAAAGAGATTGGTCTATAATCATCAATCCACGGCGATTTGCCTTTTTGGGATAAGGGTAATGAAGGAATCATTCAAACACTCTATGTCCATATACGTGGACGAAATCTTTTTAAAATCTAATAAAGTCAACTTTGATAATGGACGACATTTCTTAATAAAAGACCATTATTATCGGGTCGAGCATAATCAATGGGAAGGGCTTTGATAAACTGCTTCAATTTCTGAATCGAAAAGTCATCAGCCAAATCGAGAAGATCCTCTTCATGATTACGAATAATCAAGCCTAAATCATAGGAGATTCACTGAAATCGAAATACCCATTCTAGATTTATAGAAGCCCAAAGGCAAGATTATGATCATTTATGAGTATCCCATCCTCATTTAATAAACTGCCAATGTGCCTTTTAATATTCTGTGAGATCATTCTAAAGTAACCCATCTCCGAGTATTTTAACGCTATAAGTTCTTTTATACTCGACAATTTGGAGAGATGTTCATAGTCGAGTTCGAGAATTTTCTCTAAATAATTCAAAGGCCTTTGATCCTCTAATCCATCAATCAACATTAGAACCCAATTCACAGATATGAATGAGCTTATTCATTTGATAGACTCTTGCTCCACTTCCTCAAACGGATCTTACACCTTAAATTTTCTGCCTAAAGTTTTAGCATTTGCAAAGAATGCACACAGAATTCCAATCGGATCAAGCTGTTTAAAAAAGCAGGATGACTAATCCAATAATTTTTCAAATCCGAATTTATTACTCTAGGAATCTTTTATATAATCACAAAGGAATGTGATCAGTGGTCTCAGAGGTTGAGCTGTGGTGGCGAGTAGGATAACCCCCCATCCATGAAACAAAGCCAATCTAATTTGATAAGAAGAGGATCGGTGCATGTTACTCCAGTGAGCGCCTCCCCTTTGAAAGGAATATCGAGGAAAGATTTAAGTCCGAGATAGCATCATTAAAGAGTTGCATTTCGAATGGTTACCCAGGCTTATTTCTATCCTCTTGATTAACGTCACATTAAAATCACCAGTTAAAATCAAAAAAATCTTCAAAATTAGAGGTGTCAAAATTCAACAACCAAGTGATGACCCATTTTCCACTAAGTGAAGGACCATAGATATTGAATCAGTGAAACTAACTCAGTCAACAAACAAGACCTTCATAGTAATTGAATAAATTTGCTCTCAACTTCGTCCTCTGCTGTATAAATTCTTTTTCCAAACCAAAAAACCACGGAGGCACCCTACTGAAGAAGAAATTGTCAAAGTGTTTAGGATAGAATTTCATAAGTACATCCAAATCAAAGGAATCTCTCTTAGTTTCGCAGACGATCAGTTCTTTGGAGCTTTAAAATCTTATCTCTATTGCATCCATTTTCTGTGAGTTTATCCCCTTACATTTAGGTCAAAACACAATAGGTTACATTTGTTACTCATTAACAGTTAAAAAGGAAAGCGAGGCATGATCCACAATAACCACCCATAGAAACAACAGAAGAAATAAAGACACAAAAGCTCAAATAGATAAAGGTAACGAGAGACTCCATAGGATTAACAACAAAAGTGACATAGTTCACAATCCAGACCACACAGCTCAAACCAAACCGAACCAACAAGGGTTTTGACACAACCAACAAAAAGAAATTTATTTAACCACTTGCAGCAATGAGGTAGGCAATGCTAAGCGGTACGCTAAGAACTAGAGACAACACTCGCATATAAAGCACATTCTTGAGGACACTATCTTCGATCAATGTCCACATTGATGTCCTTCTCTAGAATAGCGGCCAGATACAACCTCGGGTTGAATACGGAAAAGCGAGCAATTCCACGAAACGACATCTTCATTCGAGTAGGGGCCACCTTGGTCTTTCGGCGAGGATCATCGCCCCGAGAGGTGTGGGGCTATCGGTTCCTTTCACGGCAATTCGGGGGAGCAGCGGGTGCCTTGCTGCCATCCATTCACAGCGGCTTGCCTCTTGTTACGACGAAGGAACTTCTCATCCGGTTGTTGAGCAGCTTCCTAGCCCTCCTCTTTCTTGGAGTGAATGCAGAGCTTGTTCCCTGAATCCATGCTAATGGGTGATAGGTTTCTTTGATACGAGGAAGCGAGAAAGAGCGAATGAGATGAATAAGGGTCCAAGGTCATCAAAATAGGAAGGAACTATAATGTAAAGATCAAGATCCAAACGAGATAAAAGAAAGGACTTGGATACAAAACTTTGGGTGAAAAACACCATACACTCTGATGGGACAGTGGAGATTGATTTGACTTCCTCTAGGGCATGGGGAAGCCAGACTCTTGCAAGCGAAGAAGGCCCACTAGCACCGGCATCAGCGATTGAATTTGAAGCTTTATCTCGAGACCTTCTCAAGCGGCACGAGGGGCCAACAACTTGCTTGCATCCTCAATAGGAAGCAGAATAGCTCTTCTGGGCAGAACCTTCCTGTGAGGAAGTAGGGGCGGGAAGCGACTACCGGAAGCCACACGAGAACCGGGGGTGATATTTGTTGACTAAAAGCGATAAGGAGATTGATGATCGATCAAAGGAAATTTGGTGATGGTACATATCTGTCGAAAAATTCTAAATGGCGGATCTCACGGCGCGAGGGTGTCTCAAAACGGCCGGCCGAGGAATATCCTTTTCAACTTCACCAACAATTGGGTTCTCAACCCAGCGCAACATTCACATCATCAACTTGATCTTGGTACATATCCTCATCATGGATGCCATGAGGGTCACCACCTCCTATCGATTCGGATGTTGTTTGGAACCCATTGGGGCGGCATTGGACCTGCTTTGGAAGGCAGGACCCATCAGCCGGGGCTTGAGGGAGAGCGAGTGAAAAGGACCATCAAAACAAAAGCTTCTTCATCTGGTAACTCAACAAGATTGCCCAGCTTTAACGGATAAACGGCCGGTCAAGATCTACCCTTTGTGGGTAATCACGCGTGACCTTAGCTTGAATGCGGAATCTTCCGCGAGGATCATTAAGGCCATAGCACTTTGCAAATGTCTACGAGCCAAAATGCCGGATGGATGCGCGTGGGTTAAAATGCCAAAGCACGACACGGTAGTAGCAATATTCCTCATGCTCACGTAAATCCTGCGTCTAAACCTAACAACATGATCCGAGACGCCTCTGTCAACTATCCAAATGCTAACTAGCATTATACGCTTCATCATCCGACGATAAAATGCATTTGGTACTCTCCACTAAAGCGAAGAAGAGCGAGGTCAAAAGAAATCTCTCTCTTTCCAAAAGCACTAGCTTTCGTCTGATGTAAGCTTTGGCCTACAAAAGCGCAGAGGATAGATCCCAGGACATGAGGCGACGTGTACCTCAAGAAAGCGCAGCGAGAGCTTTGTGCCATTGGCGCAGGAAGAACTGATCTGCCGGCGGCGAGGCGGCGTCATCTTCCACGATAGCCAAGTCTTCCAGAGTGCTCGGTGTAGCAGCTGGGCAACAAAAGCTTCTTGCTTAGAAGAGGGAGGGGCGAGGAGGGCGATCAACAAATACTGGAACCCTATCTTGGCGAGATGAGGCACCCGAGATCAGCGGCCGAAGTTATGCGCCGTGGGAGTCAGCCCAGAGGTGGAGGTTTTGGAGGTGTGCACTTGATAGATGGGTTGGGAGGCGGCGAGATGGAAGGAAGGATCAGCTGCATTTACGGTATTTATAGCGAGGACGCTTTAAGTATCCCAAGATTTATACGCTGCTACACGGCTTAGGCCTATAAAATCGCTAAGCAACGGGCTGGGACCTAGACAATGTGGGCACTCACTTATGTCCCATACTTCGCTTGAATACGACGCATTTTAAGGAAGAAGCGGGACTCATAGGTACAACCATTAGACGCGAGGCGGAGGGGGCTAAAATCTTTTGGCACTGACCCAGCGATTCCTTGATGAGGCTTTTGACAAAATCGAAGCGGAACCTTCAATGGCCTTTGAAACATATTTCAAATTTGAATTTGAAACCTTAACGACCAGTCGAATTTGAAGAACTGCCAGAATTCGCATCTCGATTGAATTTCTAAGCGAAGGGAATGCCGAAAGGGGTACTATGAAAAAATGATAGGTTTGGTGTAGTACGATCATAATAATCAGCCCCTGGATATCTAATCTTAAAGCAACTCAATCTATTAGAATGATTTCTAGATTTAACCACATCAACAAAAAGATTTTTTAGCTGACCCCCTAAAAAGCAGCAGGGAGGTTTGGGATTACAACAGTTGTCAAGAATCAGTTCTAACTTACCCCAAATATCAAATTCTCTTTCAATTTGGGCCCCACCCCAAAGAGAAAAAGAACAGAGAAAATTTGCATGAAAAACTTTTCAACTTATAGATGTAAATGCCCACTTGTTTGCAAGAAACAAAGAATCTGAACATCCACTCAGAGATGTAAAACTTGGGAAATCAATTGCCACGACCTCTAAACAGGATGGAGAATGAGACTTATAGATTCAGGTGAGGCGGATTGCCGATCACTGCAAAACTTTGCCACGAGATGAAACTTTGACTTGGCATCCGGCTGAGGAGCTAATTCTCCTGATTCAGATTCTGAAACACCAACCTACTCGAGTCCAGCCCCGGATCAAAACACAGATCCGGAGAGTCCAGCCATGCACCGATGGACCCGATCGAAACAACCATCACCGACTCTTATAGCTCATATTTTCCTTTTTTGTAAAGGTTATAGCCTTATAGGTAAGAGGGCATGGAGATACCAACATTCACATTTAGAGAACTAAATCTATTTCCTCCCCCCGAGAAAACTCAAGTTCTGCTAAGGGGTGGAGAGGTGTGTCGCTTTCGTTGGTGAGACTGGATCTGAGTCGTAATAAACATCGCCCTATATTTTTAGATCGGCCTGCATATCGTGATTTTTCTGTTTATAGTGGCTGCTTGCAATTGCAACTGGAAAAACTAACTGACGAAATTATTCTGTAGTAAAAGCAGAAATTAAGCCATTTTCATTAATTTGTTCGGGAATAAAGCAGCCTCCATGGAATGTTATGCATGGAGCAGAAAGCCAATGACATGTCATTGGCACCAATCCGTGCACAATGAATTTCCTACATATCTTTATGAATAAAAGGTGTGTTCTTCCCTATTCCTCCCAAAGTTTTCATGTTTCGTTCTTTATGGGAAGGAGAAACCTGTCAATATGTTTGGTTTGTTTTTTGGCATCTCTGTCAATACGGGGCGAAATGAGTGCTTGGTCTACTCTCTCTCTGCGCAACCGCCTGCTGCATGCACAAGAAGAACGTGGGCAAGGACGGTCAAAGAGAATGATTTCAGTGGCATGGGTTCATGAGCATCATGTTGCATGTTTCTCCCATGGACCAGCTGACAACTCCACTTCTAATTCAGTTGACCAATGCAATATGTGAGTACTCCTTTATCTGCCAAGTTCACCAAATATATATATGCACTGCTGCTCCAGTTGCTCATACGGTAGTGGACTGACCCTTAGCTCTCTTTCAGTAGTAGCTCAATATTCACCATGGGTTGGACGTTCTTCCACCGTGCTCCTCTGGCGGTGGCCGGCGCTTATGCTCGCCGCCCGCTCGCAGCAGTGCACATGTAACCGCCCACACAGAACTGGCTCATCTGCCGTTGAGACCACTCGCGGTGACAAAGAGGCCAATTAGCCATGAGGGCCGACGACTCGGCCATCGCCCGGCTTCGCCCAATGAAAAACGAGTGGGTTCGCCATACAAGGAATCGAGGACCTCATGGGCCCTGCGCAACAAGTACAGCGGCGGCAGCCTGACATCCCGGCCACGGCCTAGTCAATCTGCTGGGTGCGTGCTGAGAAGAAGAATGCCACATCGTAGGGGCATCATCTGCTGTTGCTATTGCTTCGCCCACTATGTAATAAGCTAGAATCGTGTAGCCGGTCACCGTGTAGCGCTGTTCGTTCGTGTGTAAACATTAGCTAGCTGTTTATTTTTTTCTTTGAACTTTTAGTAGTCTGATTGTACATTCTTTCTTTATGCTGAATCTTATCCAAGTGCCTTCAACTGCTGTTTGTATTTGAGATCTAGGGATTGGTGGCACAAAAAAAATTTCTTTTATTATGAACCTTGGCTAGTTGTAAAACAGGGGTACTATCATAGCCTGTCCTTATTTGTTTAGGAATGGTTTTAGTCAATCATCTTTTTTTTTTTGCTGCAATGTGGTTTCAGATCATCCTTGAAATCAAATTTTTTTTGGAGCAGCTGACTTAGTAAATTAAGATATTACAAGCAATCACCTCTGGAATCACATTTTAGTTTTTATTATGTCCAGCTTCCCATAGAATGGTGACTCAACCACGTCTAAAATAGCTATCAACCATCTATAGTACAAGTGTTAATCTGTTTGACGAACACAAACTTTATATAAAATTTCAAGATGTCAAACAAGTTCTGAACTGTTGCTTGTCTTTTATCCTGAGATTGTTTGAAATCTCCATGGTGCAGACTCTCGTAGGGAATGGCCATATCTACAGGGGATTCTGCATTTTGAGCTTGCACACTGCGGCCGGACCACACAGCCATGCATGTTTGCATGGTTGATGGCTGACTTGCAGCACAGGCACTTTCTCATCTACTACTACCAGTTTGTTGGCTTGCCGATAGATGTCGAAAGTAATTGCAGTAGCTAGCTTGATCGAGCAACATTAGAAAATGACTCATCGCCATCGGCAAGTGAACGGTACTCTCATGTACAAAATGAAACCTCTCTCTCTCTGCAAAATCTTCTGCTGGAAGCATATATATGAAGGTCAAAGAGATATATGCTCTGGCAGTTCATGAATGCAATATCTCAGTCTTTACATGCTATATGCACTGCTTGCTCTTGCTCATACCTTAACCCCTGCTTGTCTTGCTCGGTATCTACCCTACTAATGCACCAACTGTGGTTCAAATCTATTGAAATGAAATACTCGAGATTGCTCTCAACCTTCTCTACCTTACTCTTTCACGGTTGGGCGATCAGGATTAAATATGGGCCTCCCCTCCCATCGTCATCGTACACTGTGGCTGAGATCACCAGTGCTTTCCTGTTCCATGTGCTCCTTCCTCCTCACGCATCGACATACATTGCACTTGTGATTCATGAAACTATAATGCAGTGCTATATTTCTAATAATCTAATAATTTGGTTTACAACTTTCAAAACATCCAATAATCAAATACGGGTGGTTCAAAAGCTTAAAGTTAAATTATATATAACTCTAAATTTCCTTGGTATAATCGGTGAGTACCCACAAGTTCAAATGCCTGATGTTCTGCACTAACTTCACTGCAGTTTTTCCTTTGAAAAAATATATATACAGATAAGTTGCTTGTGATTTTGTATGCATTGTTTGAGGTTGTGTGGGCTTTCCTCCATCTTTGTGGACGATACAGGCCATGTGGTTGCAAATTGGCTGCAGAATAAAACTTTGTGTTCCAACCGTACGTAGCCGTATTTGGCTTTATGCCCACTGGTGCACCGATCCTAGCATCAAGACTCTCAATATTGCAGTTTAGTGCCTATGGGGATTCAAATGGAGACTAAAATAGGCCTTGTAGGTTATCGTGGACCAAGGACATAATATAATCACATTCTCCATACCTGCCCTACGAAGCACTAACTCTGTGGCCATGTAATTTAGTGTCCATAATACTAATGTCGAGAAATCCCTGGCAGGGTTCATATAGGTGTAGTAAGAATCGCGACATCTTTCTAAAATAGACAAAGCAAGCTTTGAACAAACATGAAGACACCATTAGGACTAAATCAAATTATATATTAATTAAAAGCTTCAAAATACCAAAGCATATATGCAGATACAAAAAATTTGATGAAGTACTGAACTTTACTAAGCATAATGAAACCAACAGGCGCTATAGGTTTTATAAATTATTCGTTGCCTCCCAAGCGCATCTAAGTGCGCTCTGGCAGGCATGACAGGAATGACTTCAGATTGGACACTCTCTACCTGAATGTTGAGCTGGTCACCGGCACGGTGATCCCGAGCACGCAAACTCCGCACAGATTACTCACGCCAGACATTGATGGATCGGACTTGTCGTGCCGTTGAGGCTGCTCTCAACTGAAACTTAAATTGCTTTCCACCGGTGACAAAAGGTTGCATTCGCCTGGCGGCGTCACCTGAAACACCACCGGTTTAGACACATGCGACTTCACACCGAGTGGTAGAAGACCCCTTGGCAAATTGTTCTGCTCTGGGACATCATAAACTGTTGCCGCATCGTCGCCGGTCAGTTCACGGCTTGGTGAGTTTGCCGTGGACGAAGGACAACTTGCAGGATGGAAGCTGCCATGGGGGCAACGAGGACAAGCTCCTTGCGGTGGCACATGACTGCTATGTTTTTTCGTGTCTTCTAGCTAGGCTTGTGTATATGATAGTACTCCAGCACAAGTGTAATCTGTCTACTAGTATATTTGGCTGTAAAATGACTGTTGAAGCAACTACGTCTCCCTCAATTTATATAGCGCTCCACCAGACACAGGTAGAATCAGCTGTTGGTATTTTTTTTGCATAATAGGCCACTAAAACGGATCATTAATTAAATGATTAAATCAAATCTTCTTTTTTCAATTAACTTTGCATGCATGGATGACCACAACAATCAATAAATGAAAATGAAATGAAGTTGCTATTAAGTGAATCGAGACATATCACTCTAACTTTTTATACTAACAAATGGAATGATCTTCTAATTAAAAGCAAATAATTAGCATTGTGTTTTAATTAACTTTTGATCTGTTGATACAACGATTGAATTTCATAGAAATACTGACGTTTGTGGCAAAATATTGATGCTTGTAGGACATAAGTGTTTACCCAAAATGCACTAAAACATATGAATTTGATGCCGTTGTCGATGACAGTATTCTTAGTGATAACATGCTCATTCAAATTAGCAAGATACGACAAATATTTATGTTGGTGCTAACATAATTCTTTCACAAGAAATTAAATTATTTGAACAAGCAGTTGCAACCAAATGACCTGCTACACAGTCAACTAGTCTGCTATGGCTCCAAAAAATTAGGCTTCGCGCTTCGCCTACGGTGGGGAGTGGATCTTGGCCGGACCTGTCACGGCGTGCCTTGGGCAGCTGTCGTTCAACACGGGCGCAGTGGGCCGCCATGTTCCGTGCCTCTGTCAGGTGTCGGGTAGGGATGGCTGCAATGCGAGGTTACGGGCCGGATAGGCGGCTGCCTATCGCGCGATCTGCCTTAGCGCCCCATCTCTTCCAGCCGTGCTTTCATGGCCCTGGTTAAATTACAATATGCATTAGTTGTTGTTCAATACATCGACTAATAAAGCATTACTTATGTTAAATTACATATTTATTCCTTTGTTTGTTACATCTAACACATTTTTTCATTTGTTTATTTTTCTAGCACAATTGACATAATAGACTATGTAGTCTATATCTAGTTATAAACTTATTTATTATGTTTTTTTTTTGAAGGATAAATCTTTATGTGTTTTTTCATCCATATGAATGTCTTTTCTTATCGTAACACATGTATAAATTTTAAATATGCAATTAGTTTGAAACCATTATATTAAATTATAGTGGGTCTTGTTTCATCATAGATCATTATGACGTTATGAACTTGAATTTTGTTTTCAAAAAAAAAAAAAAAATCTTGTTGGCTAGTACAAAATGCGCTCATGCTAAGTTGGAACTCTTGTATTTGTATATCTTTTATTAACAGTTCTTTTGAAACTTTCTTAAATAAGGACACTTTGCATTATCTCTCAAAATTACAAAGGTGGATAATTTATAAAATCGTAGGGATAATAAATAATATTTTGTTATAATGCTATTGTATTTACTATTTAAATACAAAATTTGAGCATAATTTTAAATTATCTTCATGATTACAAAGCGTTGTAATTTAGAAGCAATGTTAGAAGTATTTAAGTACTGGGTTTAATAATAATGGTAGATACTTTATTAGATGTAAAAATATGGATATAGTTATTGGTCATATTGTTAGCCTATTTGTCGCAATTAGAAAATCCAAAGGGAAATGTGACTGTGGCTCTTATCACGGAAGCATTTATGTCATGCTGGCTATCCCCAAGAAAGCATGCTTCCATACCGTCCTTGGTGAAACCAAAGCTATATATTGACCTTCACCTACATACGATTACTTGTGTCTTGGTGAGGCCTTGATTAGCAACGTGGCTTGGTTACCAAAGTTGAAGATATGAGTAATCTGTGCAGATTATCTTCCCCTAATGGCATAGGTGGGTAATTTAGATGCAAAATAAAGGGGTTACTTTATATATCTTTAACAATGGTAGTGGTGGGTAATTTTTTATATATAGAAATTATAATAGATCAATGGCTATTATCATTAATGATGAATGAGTCTCTTGGATAGAGGCTAGATTTTTTCGATTATTATGTGAATTTCTAAGATCTATCTTTTTCCTAAGCGCTTCTAGTGAGAATTAACATGGTGTCTCTATTAGAGCCTCCAATTAGTAATAGTAAAAGATTGTTTGAGGTTGTGGGCTTTGGTCTACGATGGCACATGGACGATGCAGGCCAGTTTCCATTACTTCCTCTAATTTGGTGTTTTTGTGCTTGTGTTGGTGATAGTTGGATATGTCAAGGTCAAGATGGACGTGATGAAGCCCTGGATTAACTAGCCATTTATGGTCTCTTAGGAATTAGAACTGATAATGCAGCTTTGTGGCAATGAGGTGTTTTTTAAGCATTTGTATTTTAATGGCATGAAGCGGGGAAAGAAGTCAACTGGAGAGGATTAGGTAAGGGGAAAGAACACGAGGCGGAAATTCATGGACACAGTGAAATCCATATTTATCAGAATTAATAATGATAGGTTGGTCACCAAGTTTGATGAATGATTTTTAATGTGTGTTAACCTTAGATATCGCCGCTGCGTTAGCACAGACAATATCTAGTTCAGTATGGTAGCTCAATCAATGACAGTTGTCTCATACGTTCTTTCCATCACGCTACTCTTCCTCACTTATGCTCGCTGCCAGCAGCACTTCCGCAGCAGCTGCATGATAAAAACAAAAAATAGTGTTAACATCGGCAAAATAGCAAATGACGTCAAGTATTTATATAACATCACAATGACAATATGGTAAATGGCCTAACATAATGAATAAATCAACAAGGTTTACTAAATTTTCATATTTAAAAGGCATATGGCCCAATGGAATGAACTGGAATATACTTTTGCTGCATATGTGTAAAGGTTGCATTGGTCGCAGTTGGAACTGATCCATCCCGTCTCTACACAACACAAAGCGTCTCCTGCAAGGGTAATGGGTAAAAAGCATTGGCATTGCGTTAGGAAGAACGTGGTACGAACGTGGGTGCCAGAAAGTAGAAACTGCCTGACCAGGACGGTCAACAGAGCCGCTTGCAGTGCCATATTATTCACCATCTTGCACTTGTACTAGCCATCACTACGGTTGTTGTGCAATGCAATCTTGTGTTTGCATCCTATGTATACAATCTCAACTGGTGCCTCCATTCCGTCCAGCAATCCACCATTGCCCACTGGAGCAGGTATGGAGCCCTCGTTCTGTTTCAGTGGCAGTAGTATTCCTCGTCGCCCTCATCCGGCTCTGCTGCCCAGAAACCCCAGACCACCACCAGTCAAAGCCAACAGCCGAACAAGCAAAACGCGGCGGGTCAGCCGGAGCTGATCGTCATCAACATGGTACGCGGCGGCGGCAAGATCTCCCGGCCGCAGCCCCACTCTCCCCTCGCCGGCCCAACGGAGCCACCGGTTCACCTTCCCGGGGCTACGAGCACGTGATCGTCAACGGCACGACGCTCCTGCTCCGGCGCAACAGCTACCGCGACCTCATCGGCGGGTTGGCTAACCTGCTCAGCCTGCTTCTGGGGCGGGAGCCTCGCTGTGCCCGCCATCGGCGCCATCTTGGCGTGCGACGACCCGCCACTGCAGACGATGACACGCTGGATGCGCTCAAGCGTGGGCTGGCCACGCCACGGTGACCAGCTGCGAGACGCTGCGGCCGAAGCGTCAGTGACGTGGTCGGCGCCGGCTGGGAGAGCGCGGACGGACGCCTCACCGAGCAGCACCTCCCGCCATCGAGCACTGGGACACCATCTGCTTTGAGATCCTCCGGGCGGGGAAGACGGGCGAGTGGCACGGGCCGTTCACGGAGCTGCTCAAGAAGAGCGCCAAATATCCACAGCAAGGAGGAGGCGCTCGCCGTGGTTATGCGTCATTTGCCAATCGCACCTTGGCCTGTGGTTCTCATGGCGCACGCTCGCAGTGCCTGACCAGCTAGCCTGAGCCGCTCACCGATCTAGTCAGGTTCTCATGACTGCTGCTTCTCAGAATAATAATAGCTACTAGCTAACCTAGAACCATCAGTAGCTTTTTTTGGTTTATATCGGTCCCTACTCATCAGTTTCTTGCTTTGTAGCTTTCTATGTTAGTTTGCTGTTTCTAGTAGCGCAATTTGTCAAGATGCCAACGGTTATTCTGAGCTGTGAAATATCGTGGTGTGTGTGTCTGGTAACCTACCCACTGCTGCTGCTGTTATCATTGTGTTTTTATTTTCATATGTCGTAAGCTCATTACGCTTAACGAAATGTATGTGTTATGTTTATTTTCAAGAAAAAAAAAGTTCCTGCTTTGTAGAAGACATGGCACACTAGACACTACTATGCAAATGATTAGTTGGGGCGCGCCCTGAACGCTGGAGTAATTTTTATTAGCACTAATGTTGGGCTGATGGTTGTTTCAACTGATAAGCCCGCTGATGCATAATGCTGCACCATACACTAGTCCCTTTTCTTACAAATGGTTCCTTTAGTAAAACCATCATCTACGAAAACGTTTTTGCTGCACTGTAGTTAATTTTCAAACCGTGCCAGAAATCAATTTCCTGGAGCGGTTGACTCAACCATCTTCAAATCATATATATTTTAGTGGGCTTTCTTACGTGCCAACCCTCCCAGGTTAGACTCGACCACCCAGGTTAGACTTTTCACAAGAATTTCTAGATCTCCTCAAATTCTAGAACTTTGTAGTTGATAATTTTTCTTTATGATTGTTTAGGAGTCAACATTATTGATTTATGTTCCCAGCGCCATGGCCTAGCTAGGAGCCTTCGAGTCTTTGTGGCTTGGGCTACCGTCTTCAATGGCTCGAGCTGTGGTTTTCTTGGGCTACCGTCTGCTTACCCTTGAATGAAGCTGAAGGTCAGGACAGAGCCCAGGGTTAGGCTCGGGCTCTCATCGATCGAGACCGAGGCTCAGACAAGCGTCGAGCTAGCAGCAGAGGTGGTGAGGGTGCTGGGGCCCGACTACTAGGAATACCCTAGCCTGAGGGTGTGAGCAAGCCCCGTGTAGTCCCTAGCAAGGTGGCAAAAGTTGTTGCAGCGAAGGCAACATTGTGGCAATGGGCATGTCGCTACCCGGTGCGAGTGGGAAAGGCAGTTGAAGCATCTTCCTTGTAGCTCTGTGGGTACCTTCTGTGCCTACAATTTTTTTTTTGAAAAAGAACTTAGGGTGGGGGGGTGGGGGGGGGGGGGGAATGGCCACTGTTAGAATCACCGCCACTTATACCACAGGTTCCGTGCAAGCCGGTAGGTGCTGTGGCAGAGGTTTTGTGTAGCGTCATGGCTGACCGTACAAAGTTACAACCAAGAGTTTACGTGGAGGGATAGAGAGCTAGATGGGTAAATGGTTACACCAAAGAGAAAAGAAGCCGCATTTTTTATCTTGGGGAGGCGGCATTCCAGGACTTAGCGGTCCTACAGCGTTGGCCACACAATAGCCACGGATCGGGGGCATCCCTCCTCACAGCGACATCATGTCTCGGTGCTTCCAGCATATGTATAAGGAGTGAGAGTAGCTTGTATCTCCTTCGGCAAGCCCCGTGCACCGTTTCCCAAAGGCAATCTAACCGCCAATGCTCCCTGGCTGCCATCCTATTTTCTCGCAACAGCTTAGCAAACATGCATTTAGACATGATATGGTCCGCGATTCAGCATGTAGGTTGCCGAGATGGGGCAGGTCCTCTGTAGGACATGTTTATGTTTCAGTTGCTTTTGCAATTGATTCTTCCTTTAGTGAGCAGCCAACAGAAAAATTTCACCTAGGGATGGCAAAGTTCTTCACAAAGTGATAGGCCGGGTAGCAGGTGTCTTTTTCATCGTTGCTCGGTAGACCAAGCTTGTCTTCGGTCTTTGCCCATTGATCGGACAAAGTAGGCTCTACTATCTTGTGTCGGGCCCAACACAACATCATGCAAAGAGCGCCCACCCCCTGCGGGGGAGCTCAACCACCATTGGCTATGAACCAAGCGCACTGCCATCACATCTTTGAAGCGGCGAGCCACGGCCATGGAAGTGGGCTGTAGAGGACCTGGAGAAGCTAACTTCCAGCACCGACGCCAGCCAGGCGCCCTCCCCAGAAAGATGTGTTCTCCTTATTGCCAACGTCAACTCTTGTTATCTCATACAAGCGGCGGATCCCGAAGAGTTCCCAATGAGTTCAGGCCATCTCACCTTAAAAGGAGAGCTCAAGTCCGTTTATGTCCAGCCCATGTTGCCCAAGTTGAGCCCCCTCTAGATGATATAGGCAATCGGTCAGCCTTCGCTTGAGCATTACGCTTTTGGGTGTCAATCTTTGCATATGTTGGGGATCCTGCCTAGGGGGATTAATCGGGACAACTGCCCAACACCGCTGAGGGGAAAGTTGCCTTCCAGCCCGCTAAGTACCTGTCAACCTTGGCTATTACAGGGAGCAAAAGCACTCAACTTCAACTTCACATTGGATAGGGTAGCAATTCCAGGTTGAAGAATTTGCCTTCTTTGCATTGCAACACCGAAGCATAGACTGGAAGGTTGAATCGGAGACATGCATGGGGTGACTGTACTTTTGCTATAATTGATGGCGGGCCCAAGCGGCAGCGAAAACAGCTCAAGAACCCTTTTTAGGTTATCGGCATCGGAAGAGTTCTCCACGGATCGGATAATGGTATCGCCGCTGATACTACAGCACGGGGTGGCCCATCGGGGTCGGCGAAAGTGGCGCATCCTCCATCAAATTTAATGAGTTTCTGTAGGAGGTCAGCAACAATAGCGAACAGATCTTCGCGACAAAGCATCTCCCCTATGAAGTCCTCTTTGAGAAAATTCAAGGGCCGAGGACTCCATTCACCATCAATGGATTTAGAACCGCCGTAATGTCTTTGATCCATCTCCCTCCATAGATCGGGAAAACCCACGGACCTCAAGTACCTGTCAAGATGTCCCATTCACCAAATCAAATGCTTTGGCAAAAATCCAAGTTTGACAACCAGGGAATGCTTCTTCCTTTGTGACAACATTGAACTAGCTACGTGGCATAGACTAAAGTTCTCTAATAGGACCTTCCTTTGATAAAACTTATGCGGTCAATGTCAATGATTTTCAGATCTGCTACCGCAACCTCGTTGTAAAGCATTTTGATGAGAATTTTACTGGCAGTTTTCTAGTGACATCGGCAGGAAAGCATTGGGAGGAGTGCTGGCACCGTTCCTGGGAATTAGAACAATCATTGCTCAGTTGAGATATTCCAGGTCCACTATTTCTCATACATTCCATGAAAGAAATGCATCAAATCCGATTCAACAGATTGTCAGGCTGCTGCAAAGAAACTAGGGACCAAAACCATCCGGGCCCGGAGTGCTATTCACGTTCATGCTACAGACTGGCATTTAGGTTCTTTAGAGGTGAAGGAGGAATCAGCGGGGAGCTATCACTTTTGGCCCTTGGCATGGCATAGCTGTTGTAGGTCAAAACCCAATTGGTGGCCACCGAACAGCCAAGGATATTGGAGTAGTATGAGAGGGGGCTGCAAAGTCTTATCTTCATGCGCCACAACAAAGATGCCATCTATTTCCAGCCTAGAGATCTTGCTATGTCTTGAACGTGTGGTTGCTCTTGCCTGAAAGTATCTTGTGTTTACATCACCTTCCCTCAAGGCTTTGAATTTCCGTTGTTTCCAGTAAGCTAGCACTTAAAATGATGTTCTGTAGGGCGTTATTTAGAAAAACCGCCACGTTAATGTCACGATTAATGTGGCGGTTATTTTTAACCGCATTGTTATGGCCAACCGCCATGGTAAATCTCATTAACGCGTGGCGGTTTTAAAAACCACCACCCAACGATGCCCAGCCCAACCCGAAGAGGCCCCGGATCCGCCTAAAAAGCCTAAGTTTTGCACCTATGTATATATATGTAGAGCTAGGGTTCCGCCCCAATACCTCTCCTCGAAATATCTCTCACTCACTCCGCAAAACTCCCCTTCTCACGTCCCCTCCCCGCGTCCTTGCCGCCCCATCCCCTCCCCTCCCGCCACGCCTCCCTTCCTTTCCTTGATTGGCGCCAAGGGGCCCCGTCATCGAGCGCCGTGACGCGCCGCTAAGAACGGGCGGCGCTAAGGGACACCCTCATCCCTGTGCAACGCATGGGATTCTTGGCCGGCCGCCTTCCACATCCGAAGCGGTCCAAGGGTTGGAGGGTGCAACGCTGGCGGCGGCCCTCTCCGCGCGGCGTGGCGTTCTCTGAAACGCCTCAATCTGTATGCGGCGTCGGCCCCTCCCAAGTGCTCAACGGCGGTGGCGGCCGGATCCTACCGGGCGTGTCGCGTTCCGGCGATGGCGGCACTTAGATCTAGACTTTTTGTTTTTATTTTTTTCTCGATTAACGGTGGCGGTTGTGGGCTCTCGGAAAACCGCCATTAATTAGATTTACCACCGTGACCTTCCATGTGTGGCGGTTTTTAAAACCGCCACGGAAAATTGAAAACCGCCACGGAATCGAATAGGTAGTAGTGTGAACAAGGATAGACGGTCTTTAGACATTGTTGACGCCAGCAAAACCCTCGCAAAAAGAGTCCTCCATTCCCAACAAGTCGGCTATTGGGATTTAGAAAACCGGCAATTATAATATATGGTCGGGTGGAGATCGGTGAGCCCGAAGCCTTCACGCTTAGCAAAGATGTCGACATCCTTCACCTTTTGGCCACCAAGCACCGTCGGCGTCAACATTTCACCGTACAACTCGCCCCGGTAGGCAAAGTGGAAGGTAGCGGGAGTTTTTTCACCCACGTTTTCAAAGCAAAGAAGAGGTGAGTCTTAGGGATTGTCGTAGGGATGGTGACCTCAATAGGGACATGATACGGCCAAGGCGCAGGAGAGAGCAGGTGTTGGGAAGCGAAACCAATCAGTGTTAATCTAACACCCATCTAAGCGAGCAAGGGTGGGGGATTTCTCTCTTATTGCTCCAAGTATAGAGGCGATCAAGGAGAGGGAGCTCAATGAGTGCAAGGTGTCGATGGTGGTGTTAAACGGTTGGCCGGGCACCATTGAAACCATGGTATTCTTGTCGATTGTTGACCGAAAGTGAGGTTAAAATCACTACCTATCACGCTATAGGCAGAGGGTGGTTGGATTGATCTAAGCTCGGTCAAGAAAGCCGTCCCGCTTTAACAATGGTCGGAAGGGAGGCATAGACATTCGGGACAAAGGAAATGGTTAGAGGTGGTGGAGGAGGGGCCTGGTGGGCTTAGGCAAAATACGGGGCCAACCGCAGGAAAGCAGGATTCCCGTGTCGCGGATGATTCCACCACGCGCGAGCTATTATCGGATCATCCCAGCACTGAGGGGAGAGGGGGAGGAAAGAGTTGCATTTTGTGGGATTCACACTTCGCTTTGACTCGATCACGAGCTATGGGGTCGGGAAATCTAAATCGCATCGCACCGCATCAATGCTTGCCGGTTTGGCCAAGGCCACGGACATTCCGGGAAAGAATTGAATAAGAGAAGCGCTGATTTTGATTCATTAAGGAAACAAAGCTGCTACAACAGGAATACTGAGGGCTTACGTGATGGGAGACTAGTTGCAGAAGGAAACTAAAAACGTGAACGGAACACACAAACTCACCATCGCGGCACATGCCTGGGAGAGGGTGAAGATAACTTGCCGCCACGCGTGCTAACTACCAATTGCTAAGAACCAAACCAAACTACTAGAAGGGAAGCTTTCGAGGGAGGCGGTGGCACCGACGCCCGGTGAAGTTAGCGTTGTCAATGCCCGAGGAGGAGAGTCCTCATGGAGCAACCACGGGTGACGCGACCAGATCCACCGATTGGCTTAATCGAAGTAGGGAGAGGGTGGCTGCCTTTAGCAAGCCTCCCGTGTCCAAATAAGACCGATCACGGTCGTCCTCTTTAGGATCCCGGCACTTGACACCTCTTAAGCACCGCGGAGTTAATGCCGCAGCGGGCCCCTCGGGGCTTTCACTTTGGATCACCTTGGAGGCCATAGGGACAAACCCACCCAAAGACGCAATGCGGTGTGGCGTGGGATGGGACGCGGCTCTTGGGGTATCGGGCCACGTGGGGTCTTTGGGAGCAGAACCGGAGGGAGGGGAGGGGGAACTGGGAGGCAGGAGAGTTGGGCGGGTGGGGGTTTTGCCCCTTGTGTACCACGGCAGGGCGAGGATCGCGAGCCGGGTTGGTGCCAGATCGTCAGAGGGGCGGTATGGGTGGGGGAAGAGAGTGGAGCAGAGAAAGAGGGAGATGGTAGGAGCTGGGAAGGAAAAGAGCTGGAATTAGTAGTAGTCGGGGAAGCCCACCCCCACCCCAGCCCTGCTCCGTCTGGTAGCCCATGGCACCCCCATGGAGGGGATGGCCGGGCCCAAACAGAGGGAGGGCTAGCAGCATAAAGCCGCAGACCTGCCTCTCCTATTCCCAAGCCCGTGTGGTCGGGCAAAAAAGGGCTAAGTCGTAACCACCGTGAGATCCACCTACCCTAGCGAGGCCACACCTTGAGGACGCCGCATATGGAAGCCGAGTCCGCCGTACCCACGAGCGAAGGCCACCAAGATCCCTTGGCGAACTCGGCCTGTGGATGCCATTGGGCTTGCGATTTCAATAAATCGGCCCGGACCAGGCTATTCAGATGGCCTGGCCCGGCCCAAAGACTGCCTGGGAAGCTTCTGCCGCCTATTGCAATACCCGAGCCTCCGATGGAGCATGTGTGTCGGATTCCTCGGACCACCTGCAGCAGCGAGTGAGCACACCCTCATACTCGATCGGATGTAGCTCGGCCAGCGAGGTCGCTCTCTGGCCGCTGAAGTCAGCGTAGCATCATCACCGCTTCCCCAGGCAGGGAGCAGTGAAAGTGCACATTCGGCGCCTCGGGCGAAGATGGCGTCGGTGATGAGCGCACCGATTGAGATAGGGTTGTCCTCATTGACGAACGCATAGGCGATCTTTCGCGCGCAGCTCCTTTGTCGGTGGCAGTCCAAAAGCGGCTCGCGACACCTGACGCCAGTGCGTCGTCGATCGAGGCCAATCATGCGAAAAGGGGGACCCGGAAGAGATCCACCCTCCCACCTCGTCCTCTCGCTTAGATCCCTCCTCCCACAGAGCCGTCTCGAGAGACGCCTGCCGCCGTCATCCCCGACAGCTCCTGGCCATGGGGGAGAGCGGGGCACCTCCGACGCACCGGCGCGCATGCCGAAGGAGAACACGACCCCTCGGGTGGCGGGAAGGCGTCGAGCGGTGGGCTTCTCTCCCAAATGGCGGGAAGAAGAGGTGGCGAGCAGCGGCGGTGGTCGCGGAAGGGAGGTGGTGGTAGGGGTGGAAAGCACTGGCGGTGAGGTGAGGGGTCGGCCGGTGGGAGGCGTGGGGAGAGTGAGGGCCGGTGGCCCAGGGCGAGGGAGGCGGAGGCAAGGCACGCGCGGCACTGGGAACAAGCCACGGTGGCACGGCGCGGGCATCCCGCAATGGCGCTCCATAAGCCTCAGACACCACACCTACGACACCCGGAAACGGGCTCCGCGGCGATGCTCGAGTATAGGTGGTCGGTGCCCAAAGCACCGACAGCAAGCGAAGAGGCGAAGGGTTTTGGGTGGGTTTTGAGGCCAGAGCGCAGGACTAAGAGGCGTCCGGGGAAAGTCCGGCGGAGTTACAGCTTTCCCGGCCCAGGCTCGAGCTCCCCCAGTCTCGTCGCCCGGACGTCGTGGCCGGATGTCGGCAGCTGTGCATGGCGGTGAGGCCCAGTAGGTCGATAGGAGGTGACATGTCGTCGCGGCGGGAGGGAGCAAGGGGAGAGAGAGGATTTGAGGCGGGGGAGGAGGATAAGATATGCTTGACCATTTTTTAAGAATATACATTGCGAGCAGTGACACTAGGTACAGGCACTGACGAGATAAGGGAGAGCGAACAAGTGACAAGGTGGCAGGCGGAGTCGGGCGAGGCCGATCAAATGGTAGCACCCACTACTATGAAACAATTTCAAAACACACTTCCCCAAGCGGCCGGGAAGGCACACAAGGTAATAGGCAGGCTCGCCATGGTCCGCCCTTGAACAAGCCGAAGGAGACGGACTCTAATGACTGACGGGGAGGAAGCGGCAAGATATGAAACAACAGGGCGTTAGCAACTTTGTGAGCAATTGAGGTCGATCGCTGGGGTCGGAGTAACCCGAAGGAAGTGGTGCTAGGAACCTCTAGTGACGAAGAAAGGGCGGGCGGGGTGAAAAACTCACGAGAAGAAGATGATCTGGGCATAATGCACGGGTGAGTAGGAGGGAGGATGAGCCAGCGTACCTTGGTGTGTCGAGGGCAGCTTTTAGGAGGCAAGCTTAAGGCCGAGCTCCAGCGGCAACGCGGCAGAGTGGTGGGGGCGGGATGGTGGGTTCTTGTTTTCATCGGCCAAGGCGGGTCTCCTACGGCTCCGGTGGGGTGGTGGGGTTGTGGAAGGGGGCGGGGAGGTGGCTAGCGGGTCCCCTCCGGATGTTGTTTTCCGTGCGGTGAGGCCCACGTGTTGTCATAGAGTAGCACCTCGGAGATCTCGCCACCGTCGGCGTTGACGCCCGATGAGACCACGTCCAAGGTGGACGATGGCGCTAGCATCTTGTTGATGCGGCCATCCACTTCTTGAGTAGGCAGAGTGCATGGCCCAGAATCGTTCCCCAACACTGCTCCAAGGACCTTGTCGGTAATCTCTACTTCACCACAACCCGGAACCCGCGATTGGAAAATTTTGGGTGGTGACCAGCTTTGCTGCGTGACGGCGACATCTAAGTTCTTTGGGTAGTGGAGTCTAGGGATGTGAGCATCCGTCCATCGGCTGACTTCGGCATACCCATGGGGCAACTGGTGGGGCAGCCGTCGAGGAGGGAGGGTGGGCCTTGCGTTATTAACATACTAGCAAAACATGCTGATGCGTGCTGCGAAGGGGTTTTTAAAAGTATCCCTAGCTTATCCTTTACTCTCTCATCTTGTTCTCCCATTTCTCTGGAGCCTCCATATGCGAGCATAAGCATGAAAAGCGACTAACAAAGCAACTACTTATAGCGAGGCGGCTGCCTTATACGTTTCTGAGGCACAGGCACTGTGGAAGGCAGATTCTTTGAAAGCGAGGCAGCCCAGGAGGCCCAACAAGGTAGGAGAACCGCCAAACAGGCAGGTATATTTTACCAGGAAAGTCTATGGAAGAGTAGAGAGAAAGGATATCTAATGATTTATATTGTGATTTATGAGATCCACTTATAGTTGTACAATCTGCAGTGGCCATATGCATCTAACATTACTCAGCAGGGATAAGTCACGGGATGAATAAATATATAAATGATAAATACCCAAGTCTAAGATCATCCATATGCCACTAGTATCATACGAGCAATTAGCATGTTATAGAGAAAGAATAGAATGAATATTCTAAGATACTCCTAATCATATATGTCAAATAGATACTACAATTAGTGCAATACATCTAGCTATCATGGCAATGTTGGTTACTTCTACACATGGCAAGCATTACCAATAACAGCAAGGAATGAACGGTATTCTAGTAATAATAAACTTCGACTAATTTACTACATTCGGAGGAATTGGATTCCAAAGGACTCAACAGGGGTATCCTCCATGTCACCACCTGACGGAATACACAAACACCACGTTTACACATTGCTTATCACCACATAGTGATCATCTATATGGATCTTTATACAATTCCATGCATAAAATATAAAGCGATCTTACTAAACTAAACATATAATCATAGCAAGCATAAACACATATCAATAAGAATATAATAATTATAAGATCAAAATACATGACGGTTCTAAATATAATAAGGTATACGGATCGAGACAAAGAAGAGCGATGATCCACCTTTTCTTGACTTCTCCGGGAACTCAAAGATGAACTTGATCTTCAACTGAACTAGCTAGATAGCTAACTACTTCTAGTATGAACTAGGGCTTAGGCCCAGACTTGAAATGGACTAGATGGGTATGAGTTGATAATGAATATGATAATGAAATTGTTATCGTACTCGGGTCACCGTGTCTTCTTATATATAGTATTTGGCGTACGAACATCAACCCTTGGATCAAACCGGCCTTCAACAACCCGGTAGATAGATACAACCTCAAAGTTCGATAGTAAAACCGACCTAGAAAGAGAGGGCGGCAGGGGGTGGCCCACCCGGCGACGGCCTATCTTATGTTCTTGGCACGCCGTGGTGGCATGCCACCCTGGCTTCCCGCCTTTTTCCTCGGTGTCCTCCGAGGTATCTTCTAGAATGTTTTAGTCCACTTTTTCGGGTTGAGTTGCTTCACGGTCAAGTCTTGTCATCATATGTCTTGTATATTAGGAACTTTCTCCATTCTTCTCGGCATTTATCTATCAAGTCCCCGGAAAGTCACGAATACCAAAACTCATGGAATTATGTTAGTTAGACCCTAGACTTATGTTTGGTCTTTAACTTGAGCCCTTATTTCATGTTAATTGACTTATATAATATTTGTGCTATAAGGTGTCAACAGAGGCGCCGACGGGTGAGCGTGGCCGCGTGGACTGGGCGAAGTATGAGCGGCGGCGGGCATTTAATCCGCACGAGGCTACCACGGTGAGCGTGGGCATCGTGGACCTGGCTAAGTGGTGCAGCAAGCGGCGCCGCGATTGAGGCCGAAGGCTCGCGACCCGACCGTTTGCGAGGCTGGTGCGGCAACACTGGCCAGCCGACAAAAAGCAGCCGGGCAGGACGGCATTAAGGTCCAATTAAGGCCCATATAGGGGCGAGATCAGGAAAGGAGGCTGACAAGAAATTTTTTTTCTTTACAGTAGGTATAGATATAAATAAATTTGCACATCTTAATAAGAGTTTGATTTTAATTTAAAAATAAATAAGAGTTGATTTTATTATGAAGCACGGCACGGCATTTTGCAGGCACGGTTAGATGCTAAAATCCATATATATCTATAGCGTGAGACGGTACATATCGTCTCTAAATAGTCTTTAGCATCAGATTATCAATCCCTAAAAAAATATTTAACATCGTATGGTGACTCGGGTGTTGTGTGTAGTGGATGCATTTATGTTGCATTGGCACTTTGGCAGTTGGCACTGATCCGCATGACTGCCAATCCGTATCTCTATTCTCTATACAAAGTGTATTAGCCTTATGTTGCGCTAGAACGTGGGACTGCCTTGATCAGCAGGACGGTCAACAAAGTCCCTTCTTGCATTGCCAGAGTCACCCATTTTGCACCTGTACCATAGCCACTACGGTAGTTGTGCAATCCAATCCTAATGATTTCCGTTTCCACCATGTATGTATACTGGCCTCCGTTTCCACTCGACTTGGTCGATCCATTCCACCATTCGAGATGGAGCGTCCCTTCGTCCATGGCGATATTCCGTCCTCATCCTTGCTCTGCTGCAGCAGCGCCGACCGCGCCGACCGACGCAGCTGTAAAAGCAAAACGCGGCGGCCGGCCGAAGCTGATCGTCCTCAACCTGGTGGGCCGCGACAGCATAAGATCTCCCGGCCGTGCGGCCCCACTGACCTCTCCCCCACGCTGGCTTCACCAACGGAGCCACCACTGCACTACTAGTTATATAGCTACGTTGTTTTTAGATAGTAGATAATAGCTAGCTCGTCTCTAGAGTAGATGTAGACACGCTTTATGAAAACGTAGATAAAAAGCGTCTTCGTATGGACCGTGTCGCTCGATAGAGACGATTTTTTTAAACGTATATACTAGATGATTAGACGCTTAATAGACACGTGAAGATGCATGTCTAGACATATTGATACGCTTTTATAGATGCACATAACACGTGTCTATTAGTGTTGTTACGCCAGATAGTGACGTTTCATGATGTGTGAAAACTGTAGAGACAATATTTTAGATACATTTACAATTCGTGTATACTACTAGTCACGCTTGTAGTGACGCGTTATTGCAATACGATTGAGTATAGAGACGATATAGTAGGCGGCGTGAACAGGTGACGCGGGCGTGACGTGGCAGATGACACGTTTTATTGTAACGCCTCGACCAATGATCAACAAAACTAGAAACAATAATGTAGCCGCATTTTTATTTCGAAGTCTACACATATTGATACGTTGTATTGTAATGTCATAGTGTGTATTAATACATGTAGAAACGATTTTGTGCATACAACTATATTTTGTAACGCTCTAATACGCCCCCTCACAAAATAGACGTTTTTATTTATATATATAGAGTGCATCAAGATGAATGTAGAAACTGAATCATGTTTTTCTATGTTTTCTTATTATAATAAGAAGTAAATCATCATTGCATTTGAAGAATATAACTTGCTCAATAACCAACATCTTAATGGACAATTGTGTTCACAAAGAAGCATAGACAAAGTGGCAATATCTATCACTTGAATATATTTTTGTAATAACTAAAACCTATGTTGTTCACTCTTTAAAATTTGTACTTTGCTTCCTGTCTTGATTTGTCGATGTGCTATGAGTACCAACTTGTTGCGGCTACAAGATGAACTTGTAGATTTCTTCACCTACAATAGAGCATGTGTTAGATGACTCAATTTGAAGATGTTAGGGACTCATTTATTATTTGAAATGAAAAGAATCTAACTTACATGTGTACAAGGCCAAGGAATAACAAAGCCAACCACATCAATTAGTGTACGATTCTGATGAAATGGTCTAGGTACCTCCTCATTTCCAATATTGTCACGTTCAATATATACTTCTTTCAAGGCCTTCATCATAAAACCCTGAGTATTTTGTTCAAGTTTTCTTCCTCCAATCTTCTCTGTGGCTAACTCTCGCTTTGACCACAACTCTGCCTCTATTTATCGGTGAAATAAGATAGACTTCCTCTTGTCTCTACAAATTACAAAAAACATGAGCATATGATCTTTGAAAAGGTAACTAACGATTTGAAAAAGAAATAAGGCATCTAAAAAGTTTAATAATAATTCTAGGCCCTGCTCGGCCAATTGGCCGGGTTTTGTGTGAGAGAAAGATCATTGGCCGCTTGGTCGCTAACAAGGCCCCTAGTATCTTCATGTTGGAGACTTTGACCCTTTGAGTTCTATACAATAGACACATCAAAACATAGCGTCACTCAACCAATTTCAGCCAATTATATTTCAAATGAAATAATATTATAGTATCAGTTTGGTCAGAGAAAAAATGCAGTATGTATTTGCTCAATTGCATTTCCTTAGTTGCAGGTAATGAAATAAATACAAGATATTGAACACTGCATATCATAATTACCTTTACATTTCTTTTCTTTGTTTCTTTCTTTGCTGGTTTCGCTGCACGGCAGCGACGAGGGCACTGCAAAATTGCTACCATTATCATCTTTATCATCTTTCAGATGCAGTTTCATCTCCATCCACTGTACTTATAGGTTTGTTCAAACCACATCTATCAGTATAGTAAATAGCCAGAGTGCACGAGGTGGAGGGGGCGGATCTTTTAGTCCCGACCAACACAGGCCCTGGAGTTGGGAGACAGAGATCAGAGATGGGAAGCATGTGGGCGATGGGATGTGCCGTACATGAGAAGGAGACAGGGAATATAATACAATCGAACCGATACAGCTCGCCTTCAACCTCGGCAACCGGGACTCTGTGTTTCTCAGCACCAGGTAGCGAAGAGGAACGAGGATGGCGACCGATGCATACCTTGCCCAGATCGTCGATGGCGGCGTCTCAGGTTCTATCGTGGAGGCGTCGTGGCCCGGTAGCCTCCCGCCCGGCAGCCGGCGTCAGGCGTTGCGGGCAGCCACACTTGCCCCAGCATCCCACCGATGGCGGAGTACGGAATTGGTGAAGTTGACCACGGCGGCGGATGATGCCCTCGATCTGCATGAGGAAGTGGAGGAGACCGGGGAGGTTAAAATGTGGTGGGGAGGTTAAGTGACGCGATTTTTCGCTAATCGCAGGACGTGCGGGCCAGCCTTGGTGGCAAATTTTCGGCACCCAGTCAAAATCTCTGCGCGCGCAACGGTGGGCGGCAAATTATCTTTTCGGTCGGCCGCAAATTTTACTAACTCTTTATTATCTTCCAATTTTAATAAAAATTATAAACTCATCTTAAGCTTGTAGAAATTAAAAATTATTATTATTAAAAGGAAGCAAACCGATTTTGAAATGTTTCTATAACCGACATCTACACGATAGTTGAAACAGCCTTTATATTAAGACACGTCTCACTCATCTTAACTTCAAATTTAATGATTTTTTTTAAAAAATTTTAAACTCATTCTCTATCAATTTGATGTATTATTACATCTATTATTTTATTTTTATCATTTTCTTGTGAATGTGTTTTATATATTTGATTTTTGAATTTTAAAAATCACAACTTCAAACGTAATTTTGGAACATTAAATGATTTTAGCTCAAAACATCATGATCATTCAAGTTGATGACTCATCAAGATCGATAATTTTTATTTTGGTCATTTGTTCATTTGATAAAGTGAAATTAACATTGTTCACAAAATCTACATATCTCTTATATAATTTATGAAACTACTGAGAGATATATAAGATTCGCGGAACAATATTACTATCACTACCGAATGAAAAAAAAATGATCAAAATAAAAGTTATAAATCTTGAGAAGTTATGAAAGTTTGTAGTTGACAACCTTTTGATTTGAAATCATTGTTGGGTTTCATAATAATAGGCCCCACGAAGAGGCTGATATAATAAAGCTCAATGACTGGTCGGAAGGAACGATCAGGCCCATAGAGAAGGCAGGCCTAAGGGAACCGAGGGCACGGTTTGCCTAGGTTAAACCCCGACTTGCCCGAGCCTTAGGCACAAGTCCCAGGGGCGGAACTTAATCCTTCCCTAGAAGGAAAAATATGGGGGTCGGCCCGCCGCCCCGCAGCTCAACACGATGTGACCCATGAAGGATCCGACGTAATCCTGCCAACCCGCGAATATCGCCGCAGACCGGGCCGGTTCAAAGCTCAGATAAGCCCGACCACCGTGCCACCCAAGGCGCATTCTTACAGTGCCACCCGTACCATCATGGCCGTGGCAGCAGTGTGGCGTCGGGCTCAAGATATATATAACTTATTGAACACGCTGAAGCCACCGTGGTCGCGGCCCAATCAAGGGCCCACATGACCCGACCTCGGCAGGACGGTGGAAGTGTTTTTTCTTTGACTAACACCCTTATACAGGACCTCGGACGAACGATCGCAGCCTCGGCTCCACCAACCGGCAGGAACGAACCGCAGTTGTGATGAGGTCAGGACACATCTGAGATGTGATGGCATTATTAAAGGCTATACTACCTAGGTTCATCATGGTGAAAAATATGACAGGCCATCAATTGCACTTGCTGATGTAGAAAATATTGCTGAAAATTTGACTAGTTCGCAACCAATACAAGGCCGCCAGAATGAAAGAGCAGATGGCATGCCAGAACTCTTGCAAGCTGCATTTGGATGGGGTGGAAGTATGTCTGGTGTCCAAGCAGATGATATTCAGTTTGAATCTGTTGAAGTGGAACATACTGCCACTGATGAGGATCGATGCTTGCCCTAAAGATTGCATTTTTTTTCGAGGTGAATTTGCCAAACAAGATTTTTGTCACGTGCGTAAGAGCTCTCGTTGGAAAGATGATGAGAAGGATGCAAATGCTTCTGTAGGTAAACATAGGAAAAGGGAAACCAAGCAAAGTGTTGCGTTACTTTCCATTGATTCCTAGGCTCCAAAGGTTATTTTCAACTACCAAAACTTCAGATGACATGCTTTGTGTGCTATCATTGAAAAGCTATACATATAATAAAGAAATAAAAAAATAATCCCAACCTACGCAACTAAACCATTGGCACAATGGTAGGGCACACGAGTCTTGTTCCCGTAAGTGCTTGGTTCAAGTCTAGATTTGGCGTTTTTTCAAATATTTTTTTTATCTTTTTTCCAATAATATTTCTAATTAAAAGAATATATGCCTAGGTTACATGTTTTCAATTTAACTCAAAAACATCGTTAAACACAAATTTAATACACATTTAAATGTTTCTATCAAGTAGTAATGATTAAAAGCGTATCTAATTTCATGTCAACCAGAGATATTTCGAATCGTATAAAAACATGTCTACATGCCTAAGCGGGTTATTTGATACACTTTATGACGTGTCTTCATGCTACTCACGATTGAAAGCATGTCAAACTATGTGTGATTTGTATATGTTTTAGTTGCGTGTCAAAAAAGCATCTCTAGGTGCCTATTGATGATTTTGAGATGCACATTGCAACGTGTGTAGATGTTACTGACGGTTTAAAAGCGTGTCTAACTTCATGTCATTTTAACATGATTTCAATAGCGTGTTAAAAATGTGTCTAGAAATCTCTTAACGTTGAAAGTTTTTTTTTGTTAAATATTGTGACACTTAGATACGTTCTAAAATTGTGCCAAAGAACGCCTTTACATGCCAACATAGAGACTCTTTGAAGGCGTTTGCAAAATACAGCGTAGCTACGGGGGGGTTTCTAGTAGTGCTGGTACACCTTCCCGGCTACGAGCACGCCATCATCAACGGCACGACGCTCCCGTTCGGCAACACCTACCCGCGACCTCATCGGGCGGGCTGGTGAACCTGCCCAGCCTGCAGCTGGGGCGGAGCCGAAAGGCGCCGGGCTTATCCGCGCCATCTCCCGGCAAGTAAGGCGACGAGCCGGGCGAGAGCTGATGACGACACGCCGGCGCACTCAAGCGTGGCTTGCCACGCCCACGGTGACCTATTGCGAGGTGCTGCGGCTGATGCCCGCCGGGGACGCGGGTCGCCGACGGCTGGGGAGCGGCGACGACGCACGGCTCACGAAAGCAGCACCTCCGGTACATTGAGCACTGGGACACCATCCTTTGAGATCCTCCGGGCGGACAAGACTGGCCGGAACGGGCCGCTCACTGAGCTGCTCAAGAAGAGCGCCAACATCCACAACAAGGGAGGAGGCGTCGCCGGGTTCGGTGCCATTGCCAATCGCACCCTGGCTCAGGTTCTCATGGCGCACGCTCGCAGTCTTCAGTTCTTGACTGATCGGCTCAGCCTAGCTAGCTGACTGACCTAGCAATCTTCAGTTCTTGACTGCTAGCTGCTTCTCAGAATAATAGGCTTGGTTCTAACCTACAATCATCAATAGCTTGCTTGGTTTTTTTCAGTCTCGTGTTTGTTTTAATGTAGTCCAGTTCCATGTTTCCAGCAGCTACACTGCTTGTTTATTGAAAGGTATCTGCAGTACTACTTGTTTGGTTATAGCTTAATAAAAAATCTTGTATTGTGCTTTGAGTTCACCCGCGGGATATATTTTCATTTGAATTCAGTTATAGTATCAAACATTCATTTCATATCCGGTTAAGTATAATATCAGCAGGAATATCTAATACAAGTGAGTGTGTGGGCTGAAGTAGTTATTAGTGGAGTAACATGCGAGGCTGGAGGTCAAGGGGTGTTGCTGTAAAATTGCGTCACGTGAGACTCAGATTTTCGATTTTTTGAAAAATGGATTTGTAGAGGCGGTTCCTTCTTCAGCTGTCGCTACAAAGGAAAACAAGGACATGGCAATCAAGGACACACTACGAAAATAGATCAACTTCCAGTACCATTGCAAAGGAAAAACAAGGTTATCATAAAAATTATATTGGGCCTGCTTGGTTCACTATCGAATTTGTCTTGCCAAAGATTTGGCAGACGAAAACTCCATCAAAAAGGTTGGTAAGTTTTAGATGTAAACCAATTGCAAGCCAAAATCTTGGCTTGTCAATTCTTTGGCTTGGCAAATTTTGGAAGCGAACCAAGTAGGCTCGTTATCTCTATGGCCAATTGTCCCCGGGCACCTAGGATAATGAAGGATCGAAATAATACTGCTGCAACTATATAGCAAACAAAATATATTTGCACATGGCTAGCACAATCACGCTGTAGGACCAGACGGCTCCAAGGATCCTTTTGGTGGTATCCTCGGGGAAATGAATAAAGATGGCTCCTGCATTGTGCGCACAGGGAGGAAGAGCAAGTATCGTTTGTCGGAGTCATCGGAGAACTTGAACATTTGGTCATCGCCGCCACCGCCGCAACCATTGGTGCAAGGTTCCACGTCGAGCAGCAGGAGAGCAGCGAGCATATGGCTTTTTATCATGAGTAGGACGGTGGTCCGGAAACAATATGGGCGTGATTGGTTGCCTTGCACCTTATCAGCCGGGATGAAAGGGAGATCCAGGCCCCATTCATCTAGGTCCGAATGATGCACCCAGCTATGTTTGGTTGCAATTTCAAGTTTCATACCGGATGACAGGAATTGTGTTTGGTTGACAGGATGTATGGTTTATTTGAATGAACTGATACAGGCACTTGTGTTTGGTTGCTTGGCGCAACGAATGGTTGGCAAAACCCCCGTGCCGAAATGGTGAGCTTACCACCCCAAACATGACCAGCTAAGAAGTATTGCAAATTCGCCTCAGTTTCAATGCAAATCTGACATAGACAATGACCTTGGAGCATCTAATGACTTAAAGTTTACCGTTCACAATTCCAGCAGTTAAACCGACATGCCACATACATCACTAGTCCCTCACAAGGTCAATGCCGGTACAATGAGATTCATAACATCACAGGCGCAAAAACAGCATGATAATGAGGCAAATAACCACCACCCCGAGAACTGAAACCAGAACACAAACAGGAATCAAGCATCGCCGCCCTTAAAAGTACTCTAGCCTCAGCCTCAACCACATGTTCAGCCAACAGAGGCACTTCATCACCACAGTGTACTCCAAATAAGCAGCAACAGCCTTCTTCCCCGAGTAGGGAAGCTTTGGTGACGCTTATTTGGGAAACCCGCCACCAGGGCATCGCGAAAGAGGCCAAGAAGCATAGACCCCAGAACCCCGGCCGTAGACCACATACCAAGCCATGCCCTTGACAAAACAGATGGAATAAGCAATGAGAAATGACAAGAAAAACAGTTTTGTCGAACAAATAAGCCTCACGTATCACATAAATTTGTCAACAAAATGCCTCGTGTACAAGTGCCATTATTTTTCATGTCCAAGCACTTGGAGCATAAGGATACCCAGCCTCAACAAGTCCGTAATCAATTCACAAGCCACACCAAATGGCCCCGCCCCTCATCACAGCTAAAAATTGCATCCACAAAGCACATGGTGCCCATGAAATCGCCGAGGAATTTGCAACCTCAACTATCAATGATTACCAACCGTGAACTTCAACTGACAGTAGGGACGCCAAGGCTTGCAAACCCTCGACGACTCGATGAACAACATGAAAAATACAAAGCAATAGGCCCAAAAGATGTAATTTCATCATTGGTGGGTTCAAGTACGAACTCCCTAGCTCAAAAGTAGCATGGAGACATGAGCATCGTCCCCTCCCAACCATCCGCAGGGGGTAAGCACTCGGTTGCTTGGGAGGGGAGGTATGCCATGCCTTGATGACTACCTTGAAAACAAATATATAACAAACAAGCCACCTCGGCTCAATAGTTTTTGCATCATCGGCCAATGGAAATGACAAAATTGAGTTGATTGTTGAGTTGATCAAAGACCAAAGAACAAGCCAAAGTGCAAGAAAGTCAAGGAGTAGGAGGAAAAAGGCCTCAGCTTAGAGGAAAAGTTAAGCATCATAGGTGGCTTCTAAAAATGTTAATAAAGACAAAAAAAACACAAAAGAAGCCCATAGAGTGTCGACCTACATCAACAGGATGCCATCCGTAAATGGTTGCATTCCTCGTTGATGATGGTAGACACTTGATGACTACCATGTACGTAAGCCACCTCAGCTTTAATGTAATTGCATCATAGGCCAAAGTAGAAGAAAGTAAAGGAGTAAGAGAAACAAAGAGGCCTCACTGAGAGATCTGTTACTTTCAATTAGAGACATTCATGGAGATTGTGAGTGTTTTTTTTTACAAACTCCCCACAAAGAGCCTCCTATATATGGTCAGCTGTGGTGACCACCGAATTCCCGAGCACATTGCAAGTTAATCATCACGTGGCTACCATATTAGGTAACAAAAACAAGAAACAACATAACAGGCATGGAGTATTCTAGACCATCCATGTGGTGCCATCCATAAAGGACATATTTCCAATAGGTTGCATTCCCCGGATGATGCTAGAATACTTGATGATCGCCATGAAACAACACCAATGAATACTCAAGTGCCACCTCAAAGTTATAAGTGCCGCATCATTGGCCATTTAGGGAGAAGAACTGGAGTAATAAGCCGTAAAAAGCCTCGCAGCACTAACATTCATCATAGGAGACGCTGTGCATCCTTTACCATCAACTAAGCCTGGTTGGAACAGGAACAACAACTAGTTACTAACCCCACTAGGCTTAGTTTCATGGCAAAAGAACCCAAGAACACCTCAGCCATGTCCTGAAATCATCATGGGCCAAAGCATCATAATAGACAGAGCATGATAAAAGACAGGAGCATCATAATAGACAGGTGCATCATAATAGACATGTGTGCATGAAAGTAGTCGTGCATGAAAATAGACAAAATGTGCATAAAAATAGACACAGTGCATGATAATAGACAGTGTGCATGATAATAGATGTGTGCATGAAAATAGATGTGCATCGCTTGTCCCAAATTAAAACAAATGTGAGCATGCACAAAGATCGCTTTTCTAGCATGCACAAAGACTACCAACAGTTTGCAAAAGATGCTCACCATTAGTTTGCAAAAGATGCACAACCCCATCACCCTCTCCTATGCTATACAAAAAAAATACCAAAGAAATTGTTCAAGCTCTAATGGAAGAGCCAAAGCTAACCAACCAACTTAGCACTATATGTGGTTAGTGCTATAACAAAAGACTTAGTCATAGCATAGGGTCGGCCAAAGCCACATGGCCTCACTGAAGTAAGCAAAGGGCGTGCAGGTCCTAAGCCATTGCATCCCAGGCTCCTCGGTCATCTGAACAAAGCACGTGCCTTCAAATTTTGTTCTTTAGCAGATAGACTGTGGCAAACATAAGTGCCTCCTCTGTGTATAGCCGTGGCACTCCATCACACAAGCATAGAGATCGAGTGGACCTCATTGTGCTATGGAGCTTTCGGTGCTTCCCCCAACGCATCCACAGCTTTGACCATGCCACCCATGAGGTCGCCTTCCTCTTGGGTGACCTTCCTTCTCTTACCACCCCTCTCCCTCTCCTTCTCCTTCTCATCAAGGGACAGAGCCTTCGCCTTATTGCCAAGAACTTTGCCGAATCAAAGATCGGGCCTTAGCCACCTCAGAGGCCTCACCCACATTGTCATCAATGTGTCCCATGTCACCCCCCAGTGGCCTCAAAGAGAGCCCATTACAAACCTCCCACTTGCCTGAACACCACCAAATATGGCTTCCATCTCAACAAAGTTCTCAATAGGTGTGTTGAGGAACTTAGCATCATTTGGGTGATCCTAGGTAGGAAAGACACATTGGTATTAGGCAACAAAGACAGAAGGCTAGTAGGGAAGAAATATGGGCAACAAAAACAGATTGTGAACCTTAGTGTGGCCATTCGTGGGACTCATCTAGCACTATCATTTTCGTGTCATCATTCCAGAGAGCACCACCGAGGTGCCTCTGCTAGTTTGTCTACCTTGACCCACCCTCGCTCCACTTTCTCGAGATGATTGTAAATCGCCGGATCGAGACAGTGGAAGCCAAAGAAACTCGCACAAAGATTTCAAACCCACTTGCCTAACATGGACCTCTTTGAACCCCTTGTCGGGCTTTGACTCCCCCCGCGCACAACTAGGTCATAAAACCTCCTAAGCATGAAGCCAGACCTCACTAGAGTCCACCGCGATTGGGCCATTGCCCACGCCAGCCTTCCCTCACGCTGACCTTGTCCAATGAGACCAAAGATCATCAATGACTTGATGTGGTCACCCATTCCCGCCATTCCTATGCACACCAACATCCACATAAAATGCATGAATAGAAGGAAGAACAGAGCAATATTTACTTATTACGCCTCCAAACAAAAAGTAGCATCATTGCAAAGTGCCGTGAGGTCTCATCTAAGTTAATGTTCTCATCACACAAAAGTACGTAAATAAACAAGCACCATTGGATCAAAGAAAAACAACCCTAGTTCCTACTAGAACCCCCCCGCTTGCCCACATTGTTGCAGCCCATGCCTCCCTTTGTGCCACCCAAGCTGGGTTGTCTGGCACATTGTCTTTCCCGGGATGCCCGACAGCTTGGTTCCCTGTGTTGCTAGATCGTGGAAATGTTCATCTTCATCATGTCTCAGATCCAATTATGGAGGATACAACATGCTAGCTAGGACATGTGACTCTAAATCTGTTCTTCAAAGCTCCAAAAGCTCTCTCAACCAGAATCCTAAGAGAGGAGTGCCTCGATTGAAGAGTTCTCTCTCGGGTTTTGAGGGTCGTTGGTGCCATACTCCCTCAAGTGGTACCTTGTCCACGAAAAGAAGGCAAAAACCCGTGCCTAATCGCATAGCCAAAGATCCACAAGATAGAATTTTCCTAGAAAAGAAGGGACAAGTGGCATGGTTTTAGAGTTACAAATTTTAGGAACATTGCCAACAATGGTGGGAAAGTGGATTGGATTATACCCGGAGGGACTCCTAAGGCCGCCTTCCCTTTGCAGGCATCTCAAGATGAGAGCATCATGTGCGCACTCCTCCCACCCAAAGAAGAACATAGGTGAACCTCAACTCAAAGTCCACCGCAACTAGTACATTCCGAAAGTGGTTCCTTGTTTCCGCTTCTAATGGCAGGTGCCATCCTCCTAGGCACTCTAGCTAGACATGTGTACCATCAATAGCTCCTATACAGCCCTATATAATAGCAGATGCATGCATTAGTCCAAGGAAAGAAGATAGTTCATCTAACCGGGCTAAGATTCGGGCCTCGATGAAGGCAACACCAACCTTAAAGTAGGGGTACCACCTTCCGCTCCCATGGATCCTAGGGTGAACACCAACATTTTGAGCAGGTGGCACAATCATTTCATTTCTCGCTTCCTACAAAGATACAAAGACCCTCCGAAAAGAACTCGCTAATGGTCTCCACCGACCTCCTAAATGTGAGATCAATAACTCTAAACCCTCCGATTGTGGCCAACCACATGTAAGAACATGGCCACTTGTTCTTCAACAAAGGGCATGGATGCTGTCCTTAGAAGGTCCCTAGCTCTAAAAAGATCACGTAGCCGAAAAAGGGTGCCCTCCTCATCCTAAGTAAGTTAACAAAGATGAACATCACTTGAATTGAACATGTAGTTCAGGTTGTGGATCCTCTCGTTGGTCCCTCTCAGCCAAGGGGCCCATAGGTAACAGATCGAGCATCCGCAACTCTCCTCCTAAACCAAGTGAAAAACCAACAAGCAACCGCTACCACCACAACAAGTATCGCCGACGCCTAGCTTGAGGTCCATGTCTAAACAAAATAAATCACGATGTATGGACAAATTAGAAGGGGGACGCACCCTAATGATCCACGGTGCTGTTCAAATCTAGTTACATTAATGCAATAATCAGGATCACATGGCACAGAGGGCTGTTGCGACTAGGACCGCCCGCCAATCCAAAGATACATAGGTAAAATCATCGACCTCTCTAGGCACTAAGCTCGCTGTATATCATCGCATGATGCATCATAAACGGTGCCAAATGAATAAGATAACATGCGAATCGCATAGATCCGCCAACATCTTAGTAAAGGTTGACCACAAGTGCACAGACCGGAGAAAACCAACAAGAACCCTAGCCGTAATCGGAGGGGGAAAACAAAAATACATGGCAAATCGTGATACCAGACGAGGGGAAAGGGGAGGTATACCAGCCGCGCATTCACGGGGCACCAATGGGATGCTCGCCGCCGAACACGCCGGCGACCAACCGGCAGCGAGAGAGAGGAAGAGGGAACGCACTGTGAGAGTGGAGAGGGGGGAAATGGGGAGGTAACCCTAACCAAATACCCGCTCTTTATCGCGGGGACGGCGCGGACTCCCGCCAAGGATGCCCCGGGTTCCCGCCAAGCACCGAGCGAGCAGGGCTGGCGAGGGAAGCTCGATTTGGGAAGATCCGCGGCAGCCGGGACGGAGGGCCTGAAATGCACGCCGCAAGGGAAAGGGTACCGGCTGGGGAACCAATCACGCCCAAAGTGCACGAGACGAGCCGGGACGGCCCTTTGCACGACTCGGTCAGGGCAACCAATCACGCCCTATGGGACCGGTGGTAGTGGAAGAAGCTTATGAACCAGGAAGCAGGCCATCACCCTGCCTAGTATAGCTAGTACTCAGCTTTCCAATTGTTTGTGATGCGCTTTAGCTGCAGCCTCCCCATGGCATATATATGCTGGGCTGCAGTATACGCAGTAGAGTACCTGTTTTTCGTCGATGCATGCACGGCAGTCCGATGCTTCGGGGAAATTGTTAGGGGGACTGAAACATGCTGCAGACATCTAGACGCGTGTGCTACGGTTCCACCGCGTCCGACCGCTTCAAAATTCCACAGGAAGCTCTACAGAGTGCATCGATCGTCTGCTTAGACCAACGAATAAGCCTAAATGCTAGTACGTATCTGTTGACTAACGTAGCTGGGCCGCATGCTGTTGAAAGTTATCAGACTAAATAAGCGTGCACAGATGACACCGCTGCCTCCCCTTTGATACTCGCTCGGTGCCATCATATCGCCGGCTAGTTTCCGACGAGTTCGCCGGTGGCAATACAGATAGGGACCCACTAGTTACTATAGTAGATAGATGGGCTTTAGTACGTCTCAACCGGTTGGGACGGGCTTTAGCCTCTGTTTTTCAATCGGGATTGCGGCTTTTAGACCTGGGTCACGCAATCTAGATTAATTCACAGAGGGCTACGTGAGGTTCAAACTTAGGACCTCTTGTGTCATGCATAACTTCCTTACTTACGCAGCTACGCTTGTCCATAACACCTGACACTCCTGTTACGTTACAGTTGGACATAGTAGTCGCACGACCTGCAAGACGATGAAAAACCCAATCAAAATTAAATAGCGCGTATATACTCTAGAGTTCTGAAAAGCTGGGAGAATTTTGAATGTTCAAACACGCGCCGTTGCACACTATGCATGGCCGCATGGGTCTATTACACGTCCTTATCAAAAAATAACAAACTTCCATTACTTACAGTTGCAAGAGCACAAGAAAGGAAAGCTGTCGGGGGCTCAGCACTACTGCCATGTGCACTCATGTCAACAAGTCCGATCCACGAACGAATAGAATTTTTAGTTTGAGATCAAACGAAAGCTACACTTGAGTGCTTGACCCTATCAGTAGACTTGACTGAAATAGGTGATTGTCCAAATGGTTCAACATAATAACAACTGAGGGATTTTTAATGGCTTGAGGCCCTGGTAGCTAGGTAAATGAAAAAATGTACCTTTTTTTTTTTTTTTTGAAAAATAAGCGATATGTTTTCCTCGCAAAGAAAGTGATATTTTTTTATATTTCCTATAGTCAATAATTCTAAATTAGTACATTTTATAGATCAAGGAAAAAGTGAAGATAGCCCGATCAAGTCCAAAAAAAAAAAAAATATCACAAAATTGGAACTTTAGGTTCATGGAGAGACATGATAGTCTAAAAATCATCATTTTGTACACCAAACCATGGAGGTCAAGATGTCGCGAACTAATTTGAGTGATTCCTTTGGGACCATAGAAAATCGGAAAAATTTAAAAATCTCCTAGATCTGATGACATATTAAGTTGCCTCACGATGAACGAGAGTCATTAAGTTCTCACTTATAGCATCAATATGGATGACATTAAGTTGCATCTTGATGAATGAGAGCCATTAAGTTCTCATTCTTTTAACAAGTAGGTCTGGATCCATGGGGGCGCTTACGAAGCAGGTTTCAAAGGTGGCCTTAGCTTGGTGGTGGTTACAAAAACCGCGGGCCTTAGCTTCATGGCGGTTACCAAAAATAACTGCCACAGTTATTGTTTTTGTGTAGTAGTGTATGATAAGTTACAACATATTACAATGTTTAGGAATTTTCTAGTAGTGTCATAATTAAGCATAACTTAGGAGCTTAACCTGTTATGTAAAATTTGACTAAGGACGACTAAGAGTTAAGGCCCCTCACCCAATGTTCTAAATAAACTTTGACCAAGGACCAAGAGTTAGAGGGATCCTCACCCAAGGATCTAAAAAACATGAAGTGTGGGACGCAGATATTCGACCAGGTCAATCATCTTAATCCGTTCCTAACAGAGTGTTAGAGGGAGGGCGTCGTTCGTTCAGAATGGGACGCTACCCCCGATAAAAGCCGAGACCCGACGGAGCTCGCAGACGCGAACGAAGGCCCCGGACGAGCCTCGAAGCTCGCCCCGAGAAAAGTTCCGGCCAACGAAGCTCCCCGAGGAGCGCTGGGGAATGACGAAGCTCCACCGACGACGAAGCTCCTTTCCGCTCTGACGAAGCCCCGGCAAGACCAAACTGGAGGACGATTGGGAGAATCCGGACGCAATGATAAGGTTCGTAATCGCAGCCTATACGGCCGGGCGCCGCAAAGTCCTACGACCGGATCTCATCTCGCTACGTAAAAGATCGCCGACGCAGCACGCGCGGGCGTGGTCGATGTACCACGCCAATGACGCATCAAACACAAGAGACAACCACTACGCTGACAAGAACGACTCGACGGACGGAGTCGAAGCTCGCTGGCCGAAGCCTCCCCAGCTTTTCGCGCGACGCCAAGTACAAGCATTCAAGGCACGGCGCGCTCACGCACCTCGCCGCGACTACACGGGCGCTGACATCGGATCGACAAGTACGGGCGCGAGAGAGTACGGAGACGGGCGGACGAAGCTCATTGTTTCCTCCTCACACTCGAGCCGAAGCTTCGAAGCTCGACGCCCATACGCATCTCGTGATCGGGATACGGAGCCGCCCTCTACTCTACACTACGGCGACGCGAGCGAGCGGTTCGAAGTAGGGCGGCGTGCCGCTACACGACGCCGACAGCCCGCTACAGGCTCCGACATTGTAGGGGAACTCTTCCTTCACCCCAAACCTGTATTCCTTCTATTTCTAAGCCTCCGCTGGGGTGACCCCACAGGGTTCCCTTTATGAACTATAAAAGGGAGGGCTCGCCATCGGAGAAGGCAAGCTCTCTTTACACAATGTAAAGCACAATAATACGACATACACCGCCGATCACACTCGCAGACCAATCGACTTGGGAGCTCATCTCCCTCTCTCTCACCAAATCCGTATTCTCCATACGCAGCAGCTTTGAGCTCGATAGTGCCACACATCGACTAGGTGCTCGTAGCCCCGAACCAAAGATAAACCTCCTCGTGTCATTATCCTTGAGTTAGGCCATCGCGTAATACATTAGCCGTGACGGTGCCATCGCGGGACCGTGGTATACGACGCATACAGTTGGCGCTGCCGTAGGGCAGCGCTAGTGTGATGTTCACCACTTCGATGGCTTCCCTTCACCACCATTCTCGGCCACCCGCCGCGACCGATGCGCTTCGGGACCCCCGACTTCGCCGCAAGACCAGCTCAGGGGCTCCTCGCCGGAGCTACCTTCCTCGGATGGTGCAGTGACGAGATGACGCTTCGCCTCGCCCGCTGACGCCGCTGACGCCATGTTGGTCCGCCCGCCGGGATCCGACTTCCGCCCGCCGAGCCCCATACACGCAGCGGCGGCCTACACTACTTTTCGCCGCTATTGCGGATTCGCTCCGCGACATCCTCAGCCCCGGAGCCAACTCAGAGCTCTTCCGCTGACGCTACCTTTCCACCGCCAACGCCGCCCTACAAGAGACGCCGCAAGAGCCGCCTTCCCCGACGAAGTTCTCGCGCCTACGCACGATGTACCTCGCTAGGACAGCTCTTTCCCGCCCGGGAGGCGCGACACCGGCTTGGAGCAACCGGGTTCGAGACCGCGACTGGCAGCTCGAGCCTCGCAGGGTCGCACTCCCCACGCTGCGAAAGTGCTACATGTGCCGTGACGCCGGATGGCGCAGCGGCGCAGCTTTTACCACAGCCGAGGACGAAGTCCTCCCAAAGACACCCCGCACACTCGTCAAGACCGACGGGTCGCTTAACGGGCCCCGCCTCTGCTGGTTCACGAGCCAGGAGCTGAGGAAGCCGAAGCAACGCCAGAACGCTGCATGCCTTCCTCGGTGAGGTTGGAGGACGACGGCGAAGTTCGTGCCCGGGACGGGAGGCTCGGCGCCAAGATAGACGAAAACCGACGACCTCCCACCGGCTCGGACGCCAGCGACGCAGAACTTAGCCGCTGGCCAATCGAAGCTGCCTGTGACCTCCTGAAAGCCCGCTGGCTGTGAGAGCTCATCAACGCATCAGCGTCACTCATCGAGGGCCAGCAGAGCGCCAGATGGAGAGCTCGAGTCGCATCGGCGTCTCCGGAGGAGCACGAGGCCTCCAACCTCGAAAATTCTGTAGAGACGACTCAAGACGGTTCACGCCGACGCCGGTCGGCGAAAACCGCGACGCTGCATAATACCGACGCGCGACGCCGACGCGCGGAGGCACGGAGAAAGCGCCCGCCGTGGAACTCGAGACCGCTGCGGATGACAGCTGGGACGACGACGCCTCGCCAGTCCTACAAAGCAAGAGGAGAGGGCGGCCGCTACGCATGCGCGAGGATCGCAGCCGTAGTCCGACCCCCGGTGTCGAAGAAGGCGAAGCTGCCGCTCGCGACGCCACGCCGAAGCTCGGTGGAGCGAGGACGCGAGTCCCCACGCCGGACGGGAGGAGGCCCCCGGTGCCCGCCTCTCGTCCACGACGCCGCTCTCCGAAAGATTTCGCGCTTCTCGACCTCCGCCGCGTAACTACTAACGGAGAGATGCACTCTCAGCCGCTCGCTCGGAGATTACCGCCGCAGATGCCGTGCGTGGGGAGCCGACTCACGAGCTCTTTCATCATCCGCGATCCTCCCTCTGCGACTCGCCGACACGCCTCATTCCCTCGCTCGAGCACCGCCTCGCAGGTGGCGATCGGATACCGGCGCGACCTCCGCGCATGCTTCGAGGCAACTTTCAGGGACCTACTCGCGACCCGAAAGCAACACGCGGACCTCCGAGCAGCTGCAAAGCGCCGAGGAACGAGAGCTCGCTGCGATCATATCCGCGCCCAAGCTCTCGCGAACGCACCTCACCGACGCCACCGATGCGGAGATCATCACCGCCACCTTCGCACGCACTCCGCGAAACGCCATCCGCGGAGCGCCTCTGCACTCGCGAAGCTCCAAGACGGTGAAAGACCTCGACCTCGCGCATGAACCACGCTCGGGGCGCAGGAGGCCATCTCCGCAGCCTCCATGGCGGACCACCGGCAAGCGGCAAGGAGAAGGTCGCTGGCGAGGCCGGGCGGCGGCTCAAGCTCGCGGCTCCAAGAAGAAGAAGAAAAACACAGCGCTGCCGCTAGCCGAGGACTTTACTTTCTGCCGCTGTCGCCGAAAAGAGGAAGCTAAGCGCCAAGGCCGCTGGCCCGGGCGCCCCAAGGACTTCTTCGAGAAGAAACTCGACCTCCCCTGCCCCAACCACGCAGGGCTCGGCCAGCACAGCTTAGAGACCGGCAGTGCTCCTTCGAAAGTTTGTGGCAAAAGTGCGAGAGAGAGAGGGCGCGGGCGCATCTAACGCCGCGGAGGGCGTAGTTCGATGACCGCGGGCGACAAGGACGTCTCTTCGAGGATCAGCGCCGCTAACGCCGCCTTTCGGGCGCTCCACCGCGAATCGCAGTCCAAGCACCGCCGAGAATAACTCCTACGCGCCATCCTACCTCGCAAGTGGTCCGAGGCCCCGATCACCTTCTCGACAAGAAGGACCATCCCTGCACACGCAGCCGCGATCCGTGGCGCTTTTCCCCGCTGCCGCCGAATCTCCATCGCCGGAAATCCAAGCGCCGAAGGTGCTGATGGACGGCGGCAGTGCCTCAACCTCCTCTACGCCGACATTACCATGGAGGCCTCAGGATCACGCAAAGCTCGGCCCGACCTTCCACTTTAATCCCCATCCACTGAGTGGTGCCCTGAAGCAAGCTGCCTCGCCGGGCCGGATTGACTCTTTCCCGGCCACCTTCTGCGCAATCTCGCAGCAACTTCCGTGAAAGGAGGTGCTTCACCTTCGAGGTGTTCCTATACAAGAGCCGCCGCTGCATTCACGCGCTATTGGGGCGTAATCGCGCTGGCGCGGTTCATGGCCGCCCCAACTACACGCATCTCAAGCTCAAGATCCCCGATCGGGCGTGATCACCGGCCAACTCCCACCTTCGAAGCGCTTTCAACCGCGATAAGGAAGCCGTGCAAGCACGCCGACGCCTCTCATCGAAGTCGGAGAAACTCATCCCCGGGATGCTCGCTTGGCGCGCGCAGGACTCGCCGAACTTAAGAAGGCCGCAAGCACGCCCAAAGAAGGCGGCGAGCTCCTCCGCCGAAGCTCGAAAAAGGCAACGGATCCTTCGAGTCGATGACAGGACGCCAAGGCGTGTGAAGGTTTAATGGTGAGGGCGCACTGCTCGCACGGGTGCCGTGCTTCACCTCTAAATAGGAAAAGCGAAGCTCGCTTCATTTTCCTCCGCTACAATCCCTCGACGTGTTCGCGATGGAGACTGGACATGCCCGCATACCGAGGAAGTCAGCCAGCACTCCTTAAACATCAAGCCCCGCTCGCACGGTGAAGCAGCGCCCTGACGCTCGACGATGGCAGGCGCGTGCAATCGCCGCAGGAGAGATAGATAAGCTTTTAGCGCGGCTTTGTTGCGCGAGGTGTATCATCCCGAAAGTGGATAGCCAACCCTCGTACTCAGTTAAGAAGAAGAATGGGAAATGGAGAATGTGTGTTGATTATACGCAGTCTCAACAAGGCATGCCCAAAGGATCCGCTTTGCCGCATCGACACTCAAATCGCTGACTCCACCTCCGCGCGTAGACGCGCTCGCTTGACGCGATACCCGCTATCATCAAATCGCTGGCGAACGAAGCTCGACCAGCTCGCCACCTCCTTCATCACCGCTTTCGCGCATTCTCGCTACGCGAATCCATGCCATTCGGCTAAAGAACGCCGGGGCGCTACCTTTCGAGATGCATGCGTAAAAAGTATTCAAAGAGCTTCTGAAGCACGTAGAGGCATACGCCGGCGACATCGCGGGTCAAGACGAAGCGCACGCGAGCAGCTCATCCCCCACCTCAAGGAAGCCTTCGCAGCTTCACGAAGTTCGGTGAAGCTCAACCCCGGTGAAGTGCGCGTGTTTGAGTTCCGCGAGGAAAGCTCCTGCCATCGGTTCGAGCGCGGCATCGGCCAACCTCGAGAAGATTGAGGCCATCCGCAAATATAGGCCCTATCAAGAACGCCAAGAGCGCAAGTGCACGCTTACGGATGCCTAGCCGCTTCTTAGTGTGCTCATCGCCGCTAGGCGCAACGAAGTCTTCCCACTATAGAAGTTTCTCGAAGAAGTCGAGCGCCGCTCGACTCGCCGAGGCCCGCCCGCACGCGACTTCTCAAAGAGCTCTCCGGCGTAAACTCACCCATACTCACGCTACCCAAGCCGTATCGTAACCGGCTGCCGCCAGTACATCTCGGACACCTCGCAGTGGTGAGTCACGGGTGCTCGTGGTGGAAAGTGAGCTGAGGAAGGCCACGCGACTCTCGGAAAGTGCGCCGCCGGTCTACTTGCGCCGGTGTCCTCTCCGGCCACAAAGCACCTCGCTACTTCAAATTTCCGTTTCGCCTACGCTGCCTCATCACACGGGCGCGAAGTTGCGTACACTACTTTGACGCTTTCACCATCACGTCGCCTTCCAAGTTTCCGCTTAGGTGAGATCATTTGTAGCCTCGAGGCTCGTGGCGACGCCAAAAGTGGGGAATCGGTGCCTCATGGGGTCGGATATCCGTGACGCTCTGCGACGTCATCATCAAATCTCGTGTCCTCGACTGCGGGCCGAGTCATGGATTCGAGACATAGCCGCTTCCAAGACCCGACGACGCTGAGTAATCGATCATTTACTTCACGGCTCGCGGAAGAAGTACGGGCGCCGAGCAGTGTCCGTCTTTTGTCTCGCCACGCAACGGCGCATGAGGTACTTGATCCGCTTTTCACTTTACCGCTTCCAACAACGCCGCCAATATGAGGCTTTTGTGAACGCATGCGCGATCGCTGCCGGTAGCGGCGTCAAGCCGCTCGGTGACGTGCAGGGAGATTCCAAGCTCGCTATGACCAAGCTCATGCGAGCGAAGCGTGCATCGCGGTCGCCTTGCTGATGATTGCGCGATCCGTGAAAGGCACGCGAGCTTGAAGAACGCCGACGCTCAATTAAGCACATCCGCCGCCAAGCATAACGGGCGACGCCGACGCCCTCGCCAGCTCGCTCCGACGACTCCAGTGTCCCGCCAGCGCTCGCAAGACGCACCAGCATCATACCCTCCATCCGCTTGAAGGGGAAAGCTCAACCCACGCGACGACCCGGCGGGGACCCCCGCTCGCTCCCTCTCCCACCAAGGCCGGGACCACTCGAAGCTCGAGCCGACGGAGATCGGTCACGCAGGTCAACTCCCGCCGCCCGGTGTCCTCAGAACCTCGTGAGCCGTAAGTCCCGAGGCCCGACCGGGCGGCTCCCCATCCTAGCATGGCCGCAGACGGCGTGCTTCCTACGAAAAGGAAGAGGCCGCACGCGACGCCTCGCCGGCCAAGTCTTACGCCATCGCCGTAACGCAGCTCTACAGTGAAGAGGCGTCCGGGTACTCCAGGCACGCATCACCTTCGCCAGGAAGCGACGCTTGAGCTCATCGTGAGAAATCCATGCCTGGCCATCGTGGACACCACGCTGCCCCGCTGAGCCCCTCGGTGGGCAAGGCGTTCCGCCAAGGCTTTATTGGCCGACAGCGGCCGCCGACGCCAACCGATCAGACGCCGCTGCGTAGGTGCCAAATTCTTCGCCAAGCAAACGCACCTTCCAAATACGAGCCCTCCGCATCGCATCCCCCATCACTTGGCCCTTCATGTCCGGGGCTCGACATGGTCGGTCCTTCACGAGGCTGTTCCCGGGCTACACCCACCTCCTCGCCGCCATCGACAAGTTTACCAAGTGGATCGAGGTGATGCCCATCTCACGCATAAGGTCGCAAGAGATACCAAGTTCTTCGACGGCAGCATCATCCACCGCTTTCGGGCGTACTCAAACTCGATCATCACCGCATAATGGTACTCAACTTCATCAAGCGTATCTTTCTCCTCGACCGGTGTGACGCACTCACAACATCCGGAGTGGATTGGGCTTCCGCTACCTACCCAAGCGACGTAACGGGTAAGTCTAACGCGCCAACGCTTGATTTTGCAGGACTAAAGCTACCTAATCTTCAAAAAGGCCGGAGAAATTCGGAGGACGTATGGCTCGACAGCCCCCGCAGCCATATGGGAGCCTCGTGACTACCTCCAAGCAAAGCCATTGTGGCGGACTCCTTTCTTTCCCTCGCCGCCTCGGCCGCGGTTCCCACCGACTCGACTACGTGCGCCATGAAAGTACAAGCGCATAACGACGCCGCGGTAATCAGACTCGACTGAGGACGCGCGGCGACCAGCTCAAGAGGCCCCTCGAGGTCGCGTGCGCGACATTCGCCAAGTACCGCAGCCGATGCGCCAAGCTACCACGCACCGCCACGCTCGAGGACGAGCGCTTTCAAACGCCGGCGACTGTGTCCCGCGACGAGTACGCAGCACGCTAAGGAGAAACACAAGCCTTCATCGCTCGGAAGGACCGCTTTCACTATCACCCGAAGTCCTCCGCCTCGTGCTCATACAAGATCCAGACCTCGCTGCCGCTAACTCTCCAACTCTTGGAACATCGAACGCCTACGCCGCTTTTTACCCCTAGATGTATTTTTGTAATGTCACTTTTGTACGAACTCAATAATAATGACACACCTCGATGCAAAAAGTTGTGCAAGCATTCGACCTCTTTTCTCGCGACGGCTGTTACAATGGCTGCCTTTACTCCAAAGAAGGCCCCGCTCTTTGCTCGGGGTTGCTGTGGGACGGGCGCACACCCGCTTTTTTACTTAACTTTTTTCGCAAAACACACTAACACTCGAGGAAGAGTCGACCAGCCACCTCGCACTCACTATCTATCTTTCCAAAGTTGCCGAAGTCCGCAAGTTAAAGGGTTCCGAAAGCAATATCTTCAGCGAAGCTCCAACGCCGCTGCCCAACGAATCCTAGCGCCGCGGCTAACGAGAAAAGGGCCCATTGCCTCAATCGAGCAAGATGCAAACTCGTGAGAACTACTTCCAACTAGTTGGAAGTACAATCACAGAAAGATAAAATGAGTGATCCATAACACAAAATAACTTGTTATATTTACATCTTTGCCCCAAACCTGTGGACTTTTGTTCACAACAAAGAGGCAGGCCGAGCTACCTAACCCCGCAGCCTACTTCCTCGCCATCGACGAAGTCCGTTTCCACCTCCTCCTCGCCGCTGGTAGGCTCGAACACTTCGAGCTCCTCAACGGCGAAGTCGAAGAGCTTCCTTTCGCCAGCTTCATTGAGCTGGCCTCCGCTGCAGCCTACTGACGCCGTCCCAGCCTCGACGCTTTCAAATGCCGCCAGCCCTTTTGCCCATTATCTTGGTTGAGGCTTCGAAGCTCGGTAGTGGGCAAGCGACCACGCCGCTGCTTTATGGATAGCACGCTGGGCGTTGTCCTCGAACGGCCTGGGCACGGCACCTGGCGCCGACTCTCCACCTCCTCAACTCCGAGGGCCTCACAGACGCCTCGACGCCGAAAGCACGAGGTTGGTGTGCTCGCATCTCCACCTTTTGCGCCAGCCTTCGCCTTTCGCCGCCCGCCGAGGAGACACTGAGACCTCAACCGCTTTAGACTGAGCTCTCGCCTCTCGCTTAAGACCATCTTGCACGGCCACGCAGGTCACGCCAGCCCGCCGCCAAGGTCCTTTTCCTTCTCGATCCAAAGCGAGAGCCGGGTGTGCGGCTAACGAGGACTCGCGGGCGTGCCGTGGGACTGGTCCTTTTCCTCAAGCTCCGAGCTAATCCCGCCGATTTTTCTCACCAGAGAGGGAGAGTAAACAAATCAAACTTATGAGATTCAAAAAGGCAGGAAGAAGAGAAGCGCCTACATGCCGCCGCTTTTGATAAAAGCTCTTCCCGCCTCCCACAGAAAGATTTCTGCATCGAAGCCGATTTCCTCGGCCTCCGGCACCAAAACAGAATCGACCGCGGGCGCTTCGTGGTCGTAAAACTAAGGTACCCACCTATCAGCCTAAGAGCTCAAAGACAAAGGAGAAAGACAAGGAGCTCTAAGAGGAGTCACTCACCTTCCAACTCGCCCTCACGGGGTCCCTGGAGCGCCTTCCTTTGGCGCCACGTTTCCCTCCTCCGTTACTCGACGCCAGGCCGAGCCGAAGTTCTTTGTCTCTCCGTGGCTCGACGGAGGTCGCCGAAGCCTTCGCGATGAGCTCAAGGGCCAAGGCGCTTCAGCAACGAGTTCCTCCTCACGCCGCTGCCGCCTCGCCGGGCGGACTCTCGCCGGGCGCCTTCTCCCGGCTCTCGGCGGCGGTATGCTCACGGATTCTCGCGATGTGCTCGCGCAACGCCGCCGACGCCACTTCGGAGCTCACGTGCGCGCGGGCGACACCTGCCGAGCCACGCCGCTGCTGGACCGTGCTACGCTTAGCCTTCCTGTGAGGCTCGACCTGCGTCCCGCCTCCACCACGCCAGCTTGAAGCCGGGCTTCACTGCCCTCAAGTCCCGCTGGAAAGGCGAATCGCACCACGGGTCCGTGATCGGGCGGGAGGGTGGGTACGGATGAAATCCTCACCCCGATGATGTGGGAGACACGCCGCTCTCTCGCGGGAAGCGGGCGCACCTTCAGCGCGCCGGCAGGGTGACGCCGTGTCGCCGACTACAGAGCTGAAACGACGCTGCCGCTCCGCCTTCCAACGAAGCTCTCCGTAGCGCCCTCACCGACAACGCACGGGCGCTGGGTTCGGGTCGGGGTGTTTTTGGAGCCGCCACCCACGCACTCAAGAGGCGGCCTCACCCCCGAGCCTCGATGGCGGCGGCTCCGTGACGACCACCGCGGGCGTACGAGATTCGGGCAGAGCACCCGGGACCCCCTGCGGGCACAAGGGTCTCGCGGGCGAAGCTCGTTTACAACCACGCCAAGCACGCGCTGCGTCTTCGGCACCTTTTCACGCATCGCGCCTCCGCGACGGACTTCAACCACGCATACCGCCACGCCGCACTCGTGATCTCCCGGCATCCTCTCACCTCACGGTCTCCACGGTGAGATCATCGACGCATCGCTGCCAAGGCCCGCCTCGTATCTTCAGCGCTTTTCACGCCCGCGCCGGAGGCGAGGACTCACCTCGCCGTGATGGTCCGCGACGCCGCGCCTCTGCCCCTCGCTTCCCCTGGGCGAGCTGATAGGAGTTCGGCCCGGGGCACGCCTTTCACAATCCTCCGCCTTCGAGAGCCGAGGTCGATCACCTGCACTTTCCACGCGCCAGCGCGGGCGTAGGCGCACCGAGGCATCGTGATCCTCCAAACCTCGTGAGCGTAACGCACTGTAAAGACTCATCGCTGGCTCACCGACGAGCTCGGCGACGACGCAGCTAGCCGCCCCCGCCGACTCGGATCCGACCTCCCTCCTCCGGAGCCTCGAGGGGCGATCACTAAAAGGGCTCGCGACGCATGGGGAGGCGGAGGAACCGCCGAAGCTCGACATCGCCGCCGTTCTAGCCGCTGAGGGGATTCGAGGCCCCAAAGGCTTCACCTCACCCTCGCAAGCAGCAACAAAATGAAAATCGAAGCAGCACGGGTCGAAGAAAGAGCTTTCAAAGCAGGCCGCAAGCACTCAAAAAGAGGCAACAGTGCTCAAGCACTTACCCGATGGCCACACGCCTCTATTTCTCGCTTTTCTCCTCCGCCATGTGCTCGGCTGTGCTCTCTTTGTTTGACCGCGGACCCTCGAGCGAGTGGGCTAACCGAAAGCGCTGCGGCGAACCGCCGAGGGCGCCGGGGCCACCTGTGACGATCGACATGCCGCACGCGTCCCTCGACGCCTCGACCCGCGAAGCTCTTGGGTCTCCTCGGGCGTGTCGCCGACCTTCCTACGGCTCGCTTCCTCCGAGGACTCGCGATCGATGGCGGCGGCAACATGAGCCCTGCGGAACGATCATGGAAGGGACAAAGCCTCGCAGCTGAGATGCGCTCGAGGTATACAGCTGCCGAATTGCTCACAAAGAGAGAATGACCGAAACGAATTGCAACGCCAACCGTAAGACGCAAAAGAGCTAAAAAGACGGGACTCACCATCGCTACAAGATCGCCGCTGAAGGCAGCGCCCGAATATTGTTGGGGTCGGCCGATCTTGAAGGGTTTTCCCCTGCCACCCGCGTAACGCACTCACTCCACGCCCCCACCGAAAAGCGAGTGGTCATCACCGCGTTCTCAAAGGGCTCCCTTCCTCCACCATCTCCCGTGATGCGAGAGTTCTCCTCCGCCTTAGGGGAACGACCCCGCGTCCCGTGGCCTGTGTGAAAAGGAGGCTCGAGAACCCGGAGGTGCACAGCGCCCACTTTCCGAGCGACCTCCCTGACGGGGTGGGAGAAGGTGGGGTGGGGGGCTTCCTCCATAGCTTTGTCGGATCCTGGGAAGACGCCACCAAGGAAGCGCGGGGGGGGGCGCCTCGTTTCTTCGATAAAATTCATTCCTCCGCCACCCTTGTTCGACGAAAGGGAGACGGGAGTAGGGTATTTCCCTTCATGCCGGCCGGAGCCGAGCGCTGGCGTACTGATGGGGACCGGGTGTTTCGCCGCGGTGCAGCAGGCGTGATCTTCGCGTGGACTAGAAATGCTTGAAAGCTCCTAGTCGGCGGCCAATCCCTAGCCACAAAGATGGTGAACGCTGAGAGGTGGAAGATCCCGTTAGGTTCGATGCCGGAGCTCGATTCCCCAAGAGATGAGCAACGATCGAAGGAACTGGCCGGAGGGGTGCCCAACCCAATGTCATGGAAGGCGGTAAACGTAAACGACGCACTGCCCGGCGGATCGGAACGGCGCCCCGCCGGATAGCACGATTCACTCTAGCGCCGCGTCGCCGAAGTGGAGACCGCTGGCTTCGCCACGCTAATTTGTAGCAATGGGCCAGGACTGATTTGAGCCCACGTGCCCATGATCTCCTTTCTTTCTACAATGCTTCTTGAAGATCGCTTCTGGGCGGTTCGCGGTTCCCGCCTTTCTCCAAAGTACGCCGAGGGGCGTATGCATCGAGACTCGGGTGAGGAGGTGATGGCGGCGAAAGGGAGAGCGAGATCTACGCCCCCCTCTCCTCTCTTCTATTTATAAGGAGAGCTCTGACGGATCCTCCGAGACAAACAAGCCGATGGCTCATCGCACTCCAACGGCCGGCGCCACCACTTTCTACCCGAGTCCCTCCACGCTCCGCGCGGCGCGCCATGTGGCGTAATGGGAGGCGAACGCCCTACGAAAGCAAAGAATCGCCGTCCTAACGGTAACTTTTCCCAATGACTCTTTTTAAGTAGCAAAAGGTCCGGCGAGTTCGCCGCCAATCTGGCCATATCCCCTCACGATTTCGTCACAACAACGAGCTCACGATAAAAAGCCGAGCCTGTGTTTGAAGGTCGGGCTCCCCGTGAGCCTCCGACACCGCCGTGGAGACACCCCGAGCAAGGAGCGTAACGGAGGAGAGGCGCCGACTGCCCATGCCCCCGAACGTCCCGAGGGCCTGGGCTCCATCCAAGTCGCGCTTGAGTCGCCAATGACGCGAACGCCTCGGTCATCCTCCACGGCCAGGAGGCACGAGTACCGAGTATCCTACGACCCTGACTATAGAGGACGGTCTCCGGAATATGAGGTTGGCCCATAAGCTGGCTCGACGAACGAAGTTCGGCCTCGAACGCGAGCTCCGACCTCACTCGCCAGCCCACTTTAAAGCTCGCAAGAGCGCTTTGACTTTGGCCTACGCGGTAAAGTCGGGCCTCGAGCTCGCCGCCCCTTCCTAAGAGAACCTAAAAGGCACAAAACAATGCAAGTGCCCATAACAGCCTCCTCGAGGACCCGTACGTCCTCCCCGCAGCCTCGCTGTGGGTTACACTCGCTGGTGAGGCCACAAGCACCCCAAGCAAGGAAAATCTGGTCCCTAACCCGATAACAAATGACACAAGGCAAATACAAGATTGGGTCCGTCCTCCTCCGGGGGCTACCGTGGGATGCAGATATTCCACTGTGTCAATCATCTTAACCGGCTCCTAACAGAGTGTTAGAGGGAGGGCGTGCTCGCTCGTAATGGACGTTACCCCCGATAAAAGTCGACCCCGCCAGAGCATCCCCTATCTCGAACGAGAACTCGCGGACGCGAAGGCCCCGGACGAGCTCGAGCTCATCCCGGAGAGAAAGTTCCGGGCCGAACGAGCTCCCGAGGAGCTGGGAATGACGAGCTCCCGCGCCGATGACGAAGCCTCCTTTTCGCCTTCTGACGAGCTCCCGCCACCAAATCCGAGGACGCATTGGGAGAATCCGGACGCAATGATAAGGTTCGGGATCGCAGCCTATACGTGCCGGCGCCAGAACTCCTACGACTCGATCTCATCTCGCTACTTTAAAGATCGCTCGACGCGCACGCTGGGCGGGGCTCGACTGCACCACGCCGAATGACGACAAGCACAAGAGACAACTCACTACGCTGACAAGAACGACCTCGACTGGGACGAAAGTCGAGCTCGCGCCGAAGCTCTCCCCGCCACACGCTTTTCCGCGACGCTAAGTACAAGCATTCAAGGCACTAGGCGGGCGCCACGACCTCGGCCGTGACACCGGCGCAGTGCCTCGACGTGATAGTACGGGCGCAGTAGAGTACCTGAGGCGGCGGACGAGCTCATCAAGCTCCTCTCGCGCCGACCGAGCTCGAGCCGACGTCCCATCGTGACCAGATCGGACCACGGGAGCCGCCCCCCACACTGTGCCGACCGGCGAGCGTGCCTCCGGGAAGTAGGGCGGCGCAGCCACAAGACGCCGGACAGCCCGGCGTGTCTCGACATTGCAGGGAACTTCTTCCTCTTTCCCCCCCAAAACTTGTATTCCTTCTATTTCTAAGGCCCTCCTCGCCGACCCCCTTCGTGAGCCCCTCAGCGACTTATAAAAGGGAGGGCTCGGCCATCTGGGAGAAGGCAAGCCCCTTACACACGTAAAAGCACACACACACATACACCGCCGATCACACTCGCACCATCGAGACTTGGGAGCTCATCCTCTCTCGCCAACCTTGTATTCGCCCCGACACGAAAGCAGTTTGAGCTCGATAAGGGCCACACACCTGACTAGTAGGGTGCTCGTAGCCCCAAACCAAGATAAACCTCCGTGTCATTTATCCTTGAGTTAGCCATCATTGCACACATTAGCCGATTTGCCATCAGAATCGTGGTATACCTAATTACCGACATGAAGTGACAAACATTTTGAGTCAAATGAATTGGTCAAAAGTGAAAGTATTTGGAAAAACATAAACATCGTGCATTTTTCTGTCACACTCAATCATTATTCATAAGAGTACTTATATATTGTGTCAATTCTATTTTGTACACAGCTATGTATCTGTCTCATAAAATAGTCTAAATGAAAGTAACTCATATATGTATAGAGTTTTTTTAGAAGAACCATATGTTATGTATTAAGAAAAAATGGTACAAAAACTTTTTTTTTTCAAGCATTCGATTTCGACCTCTCTCCTCCTGGCCCAGTCACGGCCCAAATGCCCCCAATACTCTGTCCATCCCAATACGGCGGGCGCTGTTCCGTGCAGCGCACGGCGGCGGCAGGTGCGTCGCTCGAGGCCGGGCGGCCTGCGCAGGCCGGCGTCCGCAGGCGCCGAGTCGTGCTCCGCTACGGCGGAGGGCAGGAGCGGCAGAGAGCGGCGGGGGCACTGGCCACCGGGCAGGGCGTGGCGGCGGGGAGCGGGCGCAGGCGTCGATTTTCGTTGTGGCGCGGCGTTCGCGGGCGCACGTCAGTGCCGGCCCTTCTCGGCTGTCCCATTCTCCCTTCTCCGGCAAGCCATTAATGGATCTGTAAATTTGTAAGTTAATCTTTCTTAGTTGGCATCCTATTTCGATTTGAGTCAATTTGCAAGTGTCTATGGATTTTAGACCATTTGACAATGAGGCAGTAAACATTACTGGAAATAATACCCCTGAAACTTGATATTATGTGATGATATAATCAGGAACACATGCCAACAAATTGGATTTGGGCAGTCAATTTTTTTTCTTGTACTCTTTGAATTTTACAATACACATGTTCCAAATGCTGGGCCCACTTCTGGCTTGACTAGGCCCATGTGTTATTTTGCAATCAATTACTGCTATTTTTCACTTAGAATATTTCAGGGGCTTAGAATCACATCGTTCAAGTGGAATGTCTAATCAAGCTAAAGTTTTACTTACTACGTACAATGTTATTGAGGTTGTGTGTAAGAGGAAAGTTAAACCCTTTTAGTATTGCTAAGTTATGTTTGTAAAAAAGAGTTATGTTAGGTTCCTGACGGTGAAACTTACCTATAAGACTGAGCTCCTGCCGTCCGGTTTTGTATTGCATTTTGCAAATAAAACGCTTGAGATAACAGGATGTAGTGATAAGCTTCACCTATCTAGACAGAACAAAGTCATCCTGCATTTAACACAAAATTCATAATGCAGTTTTTTTCATAAACCCAATAATGTTGCAATGCATGCATGCTGTTGTGCTAGGAGTGATAAAGTGCTCAAAATTTAGCCTAGAAATTTTATGGATCAGGTTAATATGGGCTGGGAAAATATACTATATGTTTTTGAGCTGAAAAAAGATTTAAGGGCTGAGCTGGATTGTGAAGGAGGATTTAGGGCCATCATCCATTACCGCCCTGTCTGCATGATGTGTTTCATTTTATCAATGGTAATGCCCATGCTTGAGTTAGTGTCGTGTTGTGCTAATGTGTAATAACACTTTGGCTAAATTAATTATGTTTTCATTCACAAAGAAAACAAAAAGGATGGCACTTAATTTTTTTTTGCGTGAGATTTGACACAGAATTGATACACTTAATTTCTTCCGCTAGTTATAACATGCATCAACTCACCAACAAAAATAATGTTTTTATCTTGTGATCTTGTCTACCATGAGATCACTTATATAGGAATTGAAGACGCCTGCTACCTCTGCCATCTCTGGCCTTAGATCAACATCAACATTTAGACACCGCACAATAATTTCGCCAAACTATGAAACATCCCAATGGTTCCCTTTTCTGAAATTTCTGATCAATAAGCTCGATCACCCCTTCTTCTTTGTGTAGGTGTCAAGGAATTCCCTAGTAAGTTATTGATTTCGTGGATATAAGACCTTCTTCCCTCGTAATGAGTTCTAAGAGCACAACACCAAAACCGTAGACATCACTTTTACTTGTATATAGGCCCTGCTTTTGCACATATATTCGATCCATGTAGCCCCGCTACCAATGATAGTGCTTGTGTAATTTTTCCTCAATGGTAATCATCCTAGATGTACCAAAATCAGAGATCTTCTGATGACATACTTCTCGGCCCAAAAGGATATTTGTTGGTTTAACATCACCATGGAGAATTGGTGTTGTGATTTCGAATGCATATACGCTTAGGCCCTTTGTCGACAGCCGCAATCTGTAGTCGTGAGATCCAAGTCAAGAGGCATCCCATTGCTTTCATGCAGAATCTTATCAAGGCTAACATTGGGCACATACTCATAGACCAAAATTGGGACATCAACCTCTAGGCAACAACCTATGAGGTTGACAATATTCTTATGCAAGACTCGAGATTGAATGATAACTTCATTTGCAAATTGGTTTGCCAATTTAACATCAATCTTGGGTTTTTGATCGCTAATCGGGTCGAGTTTCATCTCTAAGATACCCCATGTAAACCTCACCGAAGCCACCTTGTCCAATACGATTACTTGTTTTTAGTATTGGCTCTAGCTCCACCTTTTGAATAGCTTGATTTTGTTAACCTTTTCAATTAGAGGGCCCCCTGCTCTTCCTAAAGAATTTCTTTCATCTTCCGCTTCTCTTTTGCCAAGAAGAAAGCTGAACACCACAATGGCTATGATGAAAAGTCCACCTATTGTACCTACAAAAACAAATACAAACATCAATTAAAGTGTTCCTATATCCGAATCCCCGACAACCTCACAAGAACATACACAGTTCAAAAGTGTCGCTTCTCTTTTTTGTGTACTTTATTTATTCGTTGTGGCAAAACATCCCCTACTTTTGACATAGGAAAGACAACTTCAAAAATATTCATCATTTTAATGATAAAAAACCCCTAGACTGCCAGGTTGTTCTCTTGTGTTGTAGGTTTTATACACCAAGTTTAAAGGTCGCCTAGTGGATCCTATTACGATTTAGGTGGTACCATATGTAAAGTAGCGGTCCACAATTGGTATCCGAAAGTGCCTCTCCATAATTAGTATCCGAAATGGTCATAATTGGTATTTTGGTATAGAAAGGCTCCTATGTTCTAAATTTATATATACCAAGAATAAATACCTTATACTTATTAGGAGTGAATAATAAGTGAAAATATATATATGCACAAGGATCATATGTATATACCGTGGATAATTTTTGCCGCAAAGCGAAAATCGGGGTTGTGTGGAATATTCAATGGATCTAAGACCGCGGGTACCACTAGGCATTTACACTTATAGGAACCTAATGTGTTCTCACAAATGCCTCGGCATGGATTGTAATACCCCAAAATGAATACCAGTGATATTGATTTTTAGATGGATCAATTGTATTTTTAGCAAAAGTTGCCTAGACTCGAAGGAGACACCCAAAAATTGACTTTTGATCCATGACTCGGATTGATGAATGGAGACCACCAACGCCAGAGAGCTCATTGAATACAAGCCAATGGATTATTCATGCATTTTAATTGAACCATGAATGATTATGTTAACTCTTTAGTTCTAATAAAAAGAATTAAGTACTCGCATGAAATCCTCTCCCTTGTTTCCTTGGCCGAGAGTCCTCCTTAGTGGCTAATGTGGCCTTTTTTTTTTTTTTGTGATGTGCTATATTTAGTTTTTGCATGAAGCCATTGTAGTTCTTTTTTTCTTCCACATCCCCACCGTGACTAACCAGACCCAACAGCCGCCACCCTCATTCTTGCACGGGAAAACAGAGAGAAAGAAAGGGAGAAGGAGGAAGAGAAGGGCCTAGGGTTTGTTGCCGCCGCTGCTCTTCTCGAAGTTTTCCATGGCGGTGATGATCCCATCGCGAACGACGCCGATAGCCGGTGACTCACCGTCATTCTTGTTGGGTTTACCCTAGGTGAGATTTCAGATCATAATCCCCTTCTTTGGTTCATGTATGTGGATCAAATCATCTAATTGGAATGGGTTTGGATGGAGTAATTCTCGAAATTCCCAAAACTTGATCTCGCCCACGACCTGAAATCCCGTCAGATTGTGTAGTTTCTGTTCGTCGCCATTTTAGGGCATCTTAGTGGCCTCAATAAATTTTGACGAAGTGGAAACATTTGTAGAGGACTTCAATACCTTTCTTTGGACACCAATATCACCCTCATAGCCTCTGTATTTTTGGAGTTACAGCCATTCTTAGACGGCTGTTTTGCAGTGACGAAATTCTGGACAGATTCTAGATTTACCCAGTTTTGGCCCCGTAGAATAAGAGAGAATTTGAACTTGTTATCTGAATACGAATTGTAGAGGTTTTATTAAGCTTTCCAGATTGGTAGAGAACACAATTTTCCACTATATATATCTCCAGTTTTGAATTTTACAAGATTGTTGTCCTGTTTTGACCGACAGAAAGTTCAGTTGAGATGCAAAGATGTTTATGCTATTTTCTAGACTTCTTATGACAAATTTCATAATACGGAAGTGGTAGATGCAAAATGAATTTTCTATGATCCAGTAGATTTTGGGAATTTATTATGGTATGGTTATTTGTCTATGAAAAAGATAAGGAATAGTGCTGCTGTCATGAACTGAAGCTTAACCGGTAGATACTTAAACAATGTGTTTGAGGCCTATTGTATGTTAATCACTGTTGTACTTGTTTGTATGATGATATTAGTAACCGAGAGTTGCTTGTAATCAGGTGGTTGTTGCCTTCGAAGAGTGTCTAGCTCATTCGCTTGATCATCGGTGAAAGGCAAACGTGGCGCCGCGGGGTCCACATGCTTTAGCTTTGTTGTTTGAATTGCCTCCATTAAATTTCAGTTTCTCACACAGCGATAATATGAAATTGAAGTTATTGATTTACTTTGAAGTATGATATTATATCTTGTGGTATTACTTTCTAAATTATGAATTGTGAGGTGTATATGAAGTATGGGAAGTGCATACATTGCAACATTTGCATTTGCACTCCTTCCGTTGGTATGCATTGGAAGAAACCGTAGCTAAATTGGTGCGGTAGTACGGTACAAAGCAACGCACATTGATGAGCATTGTGGTTGCAGCCCTCACTCCCTCTTGTTGGGTTGTGTGGGTAGAAGTGAAGTTATGCATTGCATTGCATCATTTGCATTGCACTTGTATGTTTATATTTCTTTGAAGCAATTTTGCATTACAATTTGGAAGTATTTTGATATTTATATAAAGCATTGGATGTTTCTATTATTATACAATTTAAATCTAATGCTTAATCAAACTGTGATTTAAATAACATGGTTGAAGTAGTTTTGCTTGCCGAGGTTTTCCATAAACCTCATACGCTTTGTTCCCCATCTCAAGTACTTGAGCTTCTCGAGGATGCTTGGCGGGAAGGGAGTAGCATGCACATATGTTGTACACTTTGAACAATCACTTTTCTATAATATTATAGTCCGCCTGTACAATCAGTTTGTATCCGTAGTAAATAGCGGAGGTTTGTTGGTTAGGTTTGAGGATCCTTCGTATGTAATCGTAGAAGACTTATTTTTATGCTCAATCTAGATGTCGAGATTTTGCTTCCGCACTCTGAAGTTATGTAGTGTGGTAATCCTCCAGAGGATTGTTGTTTTCCTTCTGGGGGTGTTACATGGATACTCCTTATGTTCACACTCGTTGATATCTGCATTGTTTACCAGCCATGTTTATCAGATATTCCGAGCCATATGACACTATCCGTAATTAAGGAAAACCAATTAGAAATTAAACTAGTTCATCAACCCCGCGTTCCGCACGGGTAACATTAAGAAACATAAGAAATAGAAATTCATATTTAGCATGTATTTAGCTAAAAAAATGCTTTAGAAATTAGATTTTGTTTGAACGCAAAGTGACATGTGCGAATTGAATTGGCATTGACGTAATAGAGAAATTGTGTCTCTTTATTTTTCTTTTTGTGTCCCAATATGTGCAGTATATGGGCACGTTGGACGTCCCACTTTAGGAATGGAACTATGTAGATCCTAATATCAACAGGTTACTTCACCTACAAAGTAAAAATTGATAACATGACTGGGTATTGATATTGAGATGTGGTATCTTCAAATGTTTTCATAAATTTTAGTCTTTCTTCTTTGATGAATTTTTGAAGTTAATCTAAAAGTCCATACAATTGATGTTTGACTTGTCGTTTGTTTGTTTGAATCTTTTGCTTTGTCAAAAGCTTTCATCATCACAATTATGTTATATTGTCTTGTGCTCCTTGACATATCGCCATTACATCTTTGGAATAAATTGAAATGTTTATTGTGCCCTTGAAAAGGAGGTGGTAACATTATTATTGTAACGCCCCTAACCAGGATGACTGTTAAGATCCACTCTACACGCTAAATGGACCACGCCTGCTAATTAACTCTCTTGCGCGCTTTCGTCCTCGCTTTGCGTAAAAAGATCGATCCGGTTAATAGCCTCCCCTGAGCCCGTGCTTTTTAAGCTGGCTCAACTCTCCTTCAACTTCCGGTATGGTGCTATTTCACAAGCAAATGATGCGAGAATCGACGAGGTCATCACTGCGCTACAAGAACTCGCGATTTGGCCCAAGCCCACCAAAGGGTCCATGGCCCATTTTAGCGGGTCTCACATCCACTCCACCCTAAGGACTTGACGCCCCTCGTCGAACCGGCCTTTACCCATGGGACAAATAATGTCCAGGATCAACTCTCTTGGCTCACGACGCATTTACCGCCTCCCTCGGGTTTATTTGCCATGCCCCCTACGGGCCATGCGCAACTTTTTCCGAAGCTCCCGATCCATACGTCCGCGAAAACCGCGAGAGTTGGCTGATACCATTTGTAACCCCCCCAACCCGGGATGAGCGGTTAAGATTCACTCTACACGTTAAATGGACCACACCCGCTAATTAACTCTCTTGCGCTTTTCGTCCTCGCTTCGCAAAAAGATTGATCCGAGTTAATAGCCTCCCGCAGCCCAGGCTTTTAAGCCGGCTCAACTCTCCTTCAACTTCCGGTATGGTGCTATTTTATGCAGACGACAAGAATCGACGAGGTCATCACCGCACTACAAGAATCGTGATTTTGGCCCAAGCCCACCAAAGGGTCCATGGCCCATTTTAGCGGGTCTCACAATTATGTTATCTAGGATGTGATGTTGTGTGGTTTCTTCTTATTTCAGCAAGTATCATCTTGTTGAGGTAGACGACGCTTAGGTTGCCATGATGCTCTCGATGTAGCTTGTTTTGCTATATATGAACAATAGATTTAACAATAACTCAATATAGTAATAGATGTAGTATTTAATAGAAAAGTTATGTTTATAAGAAAAGTGGATCAATCAATGATAGATTACCTTGTTGACCTTAGCAACATTGTTCATGTTTTTGGCTGGTTTCATTGCTAATTCTTTTGGCTAGATTGGCTCACTAATTAATCTAAATAAGAGAAATACTATTAGAGAAGAGAAGATTGTTTATTAGTTTGTTATAGGTATAAGGGCCTTAGAGGTGCTTCTTTAACATTTTCTTGATTTCGATTAGATTGTATTGTCCTTCCAGTGGCTCTCTGGAGAGAAGATAATGCTTTGTTTGGTTAGCATTGATTCTTTTTATTGTCGTAGAAGTTCCGGAAGCGTTACATTGTTTCTCTCGAGGGTGCTGTGAGTTTAACATGAGGCACAATTTTTATTTCTATCTCACGCCTAACAACTTTAAAAAATTTTATGATCTTCCAATAACCTAAACTAATTAAAAAGGTAAAATTAATTACTATTTTTCTGCTCCAAATTATAAGTCGCTTTGACTATTTTTTGCATATTCATTCTGATATGCATCAAAAATACATATCAATGAATTGAAAAAGTCAAAGTGGTTTATAATTTGGAACGGAGTACGTAACAACGAATTTGATTATGTGGCTGTGTCTTATGCAATTATTGGGAGCCAAATTAATTTTAAAATATGGTTTAAATTATGCAATATTTTAATATTATTTTTTTGATATATTATGTTCGTATTTGGCATGCTACGTGTTTTTACCCCCTTGTAACATTCTTACATATTTCTTAGTATCAAATAAATATATGTAGTCTTATTTTGAAGGGTAAAAATATTTGATCATTCAGCCAAATTAAAGCTTATCCACTACTTTGGGCTTGGATAATAGATTTTTCCAATTTTCTACTTTACCTACAGGCCCTCATTATCTTTTCTTTCATTGTTGCATTACATAACATTTTTATGTTGAGTTGCGGAATGTTTTTCTAATTTTCTACTTTACCTTTCATTGTTGCATAAAAAAATATTTTGTTTGTTAAGAACACCTTTCCAATCAACTTTTAAATGTTTGATTTTTTTCTTTCTATCCATAATCTGCTTCCTTTTTAATCAATGACAAAACATCGTAGGGCTATAGTGGGCCATGGCCCCTAAGTTGATATTTTTAATAGTTCGTAAATTTTAAAAGTTTAACTATAAAATACTAATAGGCCCCTCCCCTCAGATCTGATATCATATATAATGCTCCTTTGTTGGCCAAGCTTCATCCCTCTATTTTTAATCAAGCTAATTTAGGTTGCATCAGACCGCATCAGCCCCAGTCCACTCTCGCCCCGTGGGCGACTCAGCCATCACTCCCTTCGCTCCCGCTCCCTTGCCTCCGGGCCTCCCCGACAAGGCCGAGGAGGAGCGGGGTCCTTCCCTGTTAGTAGATCTACTGTTTTCTTAGTTCTTTCCTTTTTATTTTTCTTTCCACCATTTAACTTGGGCTGGGCTTTTTTGTTGGTCGTTTTCGATGTTTTCAATCCTGGCTTCCTGTTCCATAACGCATCATTGGTGGATATGTGTCATCATCTTCGTTGATGTCATGCTCTTCCTGGAGAGATCTCCCTCCTCAAGGAGGGATTTGATTTATTTTTCCACTTCTATGGGATCGCCTTCTGGCCGCCGGTGATGCTATTGGCGGCAGCAGATCTACCCTCCCGGTTGTCGGTAGTCATTCTAGCGGCGCCCGATCTTATGTCCGGCTCAACCTTCAAAAGCTATGGCCATATTGCTCTCGGTAACTCTCTACTCCCCAAAGTGGTTGAGCTTAGTGCGCATCTTTTGTGGTCTCCATGTCCGTGCAGTCTTCGGTAGAGGTTGTGGTTCTTGGGTCCATATCGATCTAGTGTACTTCCGCCGGAGGAAGATGAAGTATAGAGACCTAGTGGTGTGCTTCAATGTAACTTTTGTTTTATGTTGAGGTCTCAGTTGTAAAAAGGTTTTAATTTAATAAAATCCAGTCCCTTTGTCATGGTCCATCTTTGTGTATAGCATGTTTGCTCATAACGAAATAGGTTTCGATTGAGTAGGCATGTAGGAAGTAGATGATTTGTTTGTTTGGATATTTTACCTAATATTCTCTTGACTAACTTTTTTAGGGAACCTTGACTATCTTTTTCCTATAAAATCAAGGAACTATGCAAAACCGATATACATATTCCAGGGACCGTGATGCAATTACTGTATCAAAAAATACCTTGACTTTTAGAAACACACCAAAATAAGAATGTTGAATCTCAATTCACATAAGTACAAAATATGTTCCCTGGCTGTGCAATCCTTTTGATTTACAATCTATGTTGTTGTATTAACAATAAATATGTAATCTAATGCCCAGCCTTTCCCCAACTTTGATTCTAGTTGGTAAGATAGGATGAACCATCGAATTGTAGGTTTACTGGCGTTGTTGCTGATGAAAGTTAGATTAGGTAGGCTACGTCTGTTGGGATATCCTAACATGGCAGGAAGAACCATGGACTCATTGAGCTTCTGTAGTGATTCAATTGGTTGTGCGGTCTCTAGATCTAGTCTCTCAACCTTCTTGGAAACACACTGCTCTCGCTTCCATGCATGATGGCGACATATACGTACGTACATATCTATAGAAATCGGATGTGCCACGGGACTGCACTCCATTGAAATTGAGATATCCGGCAGCATGGACCAGGGAAGAGCACGTACCTGTTGGTGCCGTCTTGGGACAGCTGTTGCCACTTGCCGGTGATATTGAGATTGACAGCCGTCGTTGCAGGATTGTCCAGGGAGTTCTTCTTGAATTGCGTTGTTTTTGGATTGCCGGCGGCAGGAAGGAGGGTGAAATATCCCTAACCGTATATTTATCCACGTACTATTTTTTGGCCGTATTTTAGGTTGTAAATAATAATGGCATTGGTGGGTAATTATGGTGAAAACTTAAGAGATCCAATGGTTATTATTGATTAGGCATATCAATTCGATGGATAGATCTTTTGATTATCGGGATTTTTAAGGATTTATCTTTTTTTCAATAAGATCTTCATGGTGATTAATATAGGCTTCCTTGGAGCCTCCAATTAGTGCATATATCAATATCAATTCATGGATAGATCTTTCTCGATTATTGTGGGATTTTTAAGGATTTATCTTTTTTTCTAAGTGCATCTTGTGAGGATTAATATAGGGCCTCCGCTGGAGCCTCCAATTAGTAATAGTAAGATTGACTTTTTGTAGTATAAAATTACTGGTGCAATTAACTATTGTCCACACTTCAGCGGTGAGTGTGATTTTCTACTTTGTTCCGTTCTCAGTGACTCGTGTCCCACATGTATGAGAAGGGACCGGGACCACATAAGGGTAAAGGGTGCGGTATATACTAACTGAACTAACAATCAGATTGCCTGTGATTAAAATGTAGCAAGATGGACAGACAATTCAACTCAGCCTGTTTTGAATTTAGAATTTTGCTTCCTCCAAAACATTGAACTTTTGTTTTACCATCAAATTGTGCAGACTTACCAGAACAACCGTCGGTAATATAGGGATTGCCTTGGTATCCAATGCTGCAGTTGCATACGTACCCAGGTCCATTGGAAGAGTCACGGCACTCACTGTTAGTGCTCACACAAGCATAGCTCTGTGCCTTTTGCCTCGTTGCAGGTGAGGTTGTCGCGGATGGCCCAATCCAGCCACACTGGCATCATGGTGCTTGTGTTCATCTTCAGGTCAGTTCTGCGGAAGGTGTAGAAGTCCTTGTCCACCAGGAAGGCGTAGTCGCAGGGGCTGAAGTGGAGCACCGACGTGTGGTTGTACTGTTCAAAGGCCATGTTGTTGTTGGTGAGGCCCGGAGGGATGTCGACATGGCAGCACCCAACGCCAGCACAGGCGCCATCCTTTGCGCTATCGGAGTTGTTGCAGAAGGACATGCAGCCTGTGTAGTAGGCGTAGGCGTAATAGCCATTGCCTTCGCTCCGCTGGCTTTGAGTGTAACCCAGGTGTTTGCAACCGATGATAACAACCTGATTGTGCGTGTTGGAGATGCGGTAGACATCGTCGAGGTTGAAATGCACATCTCCGCTGTTGTTGGCGTACATGGTGTTGGAGGAGTCGAAGCATTCCCATGCGACAGGCAGCATCACACGGGCCTCCGCGGTTGTGATGGAGAGGTTGTTGACCGGGACGGGCCTCGTGGTGCCGGCGAGCACCGGCCTGCCGTGATCGCAGATGATCTCGAAGCCATTTCGGAAGCAGCCAGCACCGATGCCGAACGGAGGTTGGACGGATATGCTGCCGCAGCTGCCGGGGCAGCCAGAGGTGTTCTTGGCCTCCGTGCAGGAGTAGCCATTGAAGCCATTGCTGCTGCTAGCAGCAGACACGATTGCAAGATCAACCTTGTCGACCTTTTCAGCATTGCTGTGTTGCTTTTTTTCTTCAAGGATGGTTACTTCAAACTGTCCTGAGAAAGGTTTACTTCAAATTGACATATGAAACATAGATTTTTGTTTATGGACAATGACATGACAACTGCAGTGGACAATGAGTAATTCTATTTTAATGTCAAGTAGGGCAAAGTTGTTGTTGATTTCTGTGTAATAGAAACTCTGACTGCCTTTGTTTTTTTCTTGTTTGTACGTGGACGCGTGAATTAGACGGAACTCTGCTATAATTGGACTATAATTGCATAGAAGACTTGCGCTTGTACTTAAAGAGTTCAGGCATGAAAAAAAAAAACTTTGACTATAATTCATCCTGACTACATGTACCAGCTGGACTGATTATTGCTTGTTAGTTGTTACTGTGGGCCCGAATTTTGCTGTCAAAGTTTTGGTACCCAAAACTGATATTGCTATAGATTTGACAAGTCAAATTCGAGATTTTGGCAAGCCAAATATGAGAGTTTGCAAGTTTTAGTAGCAAATCAAATGGCAGCCAAAATTTGGCTTGCCAAATCTTTGGTAATAAGACAAATTTTAGAAGTTAACAGGCCAAGCATGCGGCCCTAGCTATCGTCAACCGCAAGAGCAATACACATATCATTACTTCTATTACCTAGAACAAAGTGTCTAGTACCTCTACATCTAACTGAACTTAGCCGATGCAGGTTTGAATGCTGCAAAAGAAGCGAGAGAAATTAAATGAGTAGGAAAGGAATCGATTGCTGGGAACCTGCTTGGCAGTTGCGTTGTAGCACACGATGACCCAGCAGACTGCCGGCGGTGGAGGCGTGGATCGGATGGTGGAGTCGAGAGAGACGAGCTCGACCAGACTCGGCTCGGCGGCGTCCTGGTGTGCAATTTGCAGTGCAATGCAAGCCATCAATTTATAGTGCAATTTGCAATAGAAGTCACTATCGAACTAGTGCACCATTATTAATTCCACCGAAATCGTCAAATACTAACTGAGTGCTAGGCCCATGGGAAAAAACCAGATTACTGTAGTAGTGCCCTGTCCACGTACAGTAACTCGGTTCCAGAATATTTTATATCTTTTAAACGGCAATAAAAATACTTGAAAAAATATATATCAGCATACTCTGATTTTGATTTATTGAAGCGGTTATTGATCAACCGGTACTTAAAGTTATATTTCCTAATCTTCGCGAAAAAAAAGTTATATTTCCTAAGACAAACCTCCTGCTTCTAATGAGTGTGCGTACGTAATATTTACAGATTGAGCCATAACGAATCGAAAGCCACTAATGAGCCAAGTTGGCTCGATATCCAGCCCTATTAGTGACATTAAATACATATAGTATGAAAAATAATTAATGAAAAATCCAATGATACTTAGTTAATGTCGTGACCCAAATCAAGCGTGGGGCCTTATGGGCCATGCATGGCACACAAGGCCCCCAAGGGTGTGGCGTGCAAGCACGGCCAGGCCTGGTCGGGCCGCCGCCGCTTCCGCCGCCATCGCCACACTTGCTTATTAAGTAATAGATATTTGGGAATAAATATAGGAATAAAATAGGGAATAAATAGGTTGCTTGTAAGAGATGTATTTCAATCTATAAAGAAACCTCCTAGATATTTATTAGCGTGCAAGTCTCCCTCGGACTATAAATACAAGGCATGTAATCGCTTGGATCTTAAGCGTAAAAATTAAAAGGGTAGCTCCCTAAACAGCTTATCTCTCCAAATCTCTCTCTCTCTCTCCACACATCGCTGGGGCACACCACCGCCGCTACCACACGCCACCACAAGGCCACACTCGCTCCACCGCCTCCGGCTGCTCTCCAGGGCGCGGCCGAGCCGTCGCCCACGCCCGCCACCGCCTCCCTCGCCATCCCTCACCACCCGACGACGGCAATCAAGGTGTCAATTCCGCCCAATCTAACCGAATCGACAGCTTAACATTCTAAATATTATTATTTGATCATACAAATTTGGTTAAACTTGAGGTTTTTAACTTTTTCTAAATATTGGAATTGAAATGACTTTCAATTTAGGACAGATGGATAATTGTTTTATTATTAACTAGGTAGAGGTCATAGGTTGTTACGGGATAATAAACTCTTGTACTAAAACACATGGATCGCAAGATAAGATAGTAATACTATAAAATTAAATACCAATGTTAAAGTGTCATTTAATCTAAAGGCAAAGGTCATGAAATTAAATACCAACATTAAAGTTTTATTTAATTTCATAATATTGTTATCTTATCATGCGATCCATGTGTTTTTAGATAAGAGTTTATTATCCCAGAAGAAACTAAAGCTATGCTACTAGTCAAAAAAAAAAACAAAGAAACAAAAGATCAGCCAACCATGGTCACGGAAGGAATTCCTAGCGCCTTTAAGTGGGCCTCTTTCAAGCGGCCGTCCCAACTCTCAAGCCTTCAACCGTGATTAAGCGAAATAAGAATAGAAATTTATTCATGATTTGACACAACCGTATCCCTCATGCGCATGGTGCTTTTTTAAGACGTAGAAAAAAAAAATTCGTGTGTAATCATTTTATTATTTTTTGCACTTTTTTTTTCTTGTGCTAATTATCACGTCCCATACATGGTCCATCCAGCCCATCTTGCTGGATCTATCGAGCACCATCCGATTGTTTACGAACGCTCCAGATGAATCTTGTGAAAAATAGTCAAACCCTAGGAATATAAAAATGCTAGCCCTCATTGACGAACGGCTCATCTTGCTCTGCTGCCGTCGCCACTCCAGATCTCCCTCCCACGCAGCTGCCGCCTCACTATCGCTCTCATACTCGATCCGGGAACCCAGTCTCACTCTCTTTTCTCTCGCGGATCCGACCGTCGCGTTGTGGATCCGGCGGTTGGTGTCGCGGATGGCCACAGCGACCCGCTCCAGCTCATCTTTTTGAAGCGCAATGGTGAGGCCGAGGCCGCGTTCGCGTCCTTGCACTTGGTCAGGTCCCTTCGCGTCGGCGGAGGCGGAGCGGTCTCTGCTGCCACTTCAGCCACGGGCACGGCGAGTCCTTTCTCTGGGCAATGGAATTGATATCTTGCTTTTTGCTCTTTAGGGCTGTGTATTCAATATATATGTATATGGACGATGGATTTGAGTATGTATTTGGAAGTTTTTTTTTTGCCCTCCCGGTTTCCCAACTCTGTTTTGGATTTAAAACTCTTTTACGTATCCTATACAGCATGTGATGCATTGAAGGCAGAGTTTTTTCCGTACGTAGGTTCTTCTTCCCTTCTCTTCTGTCCTAGATTCAATCTAATAATTTCTTTTAGATTAAATCTTAGGTCTCGTTTGACCTGTGAAAGATCTCCTTTGTTGAAATGTTCCCAAAATTCCTAAAATAAAAGGAAAATACTTTGCACTGTCCTAAACTAAGGACGGAAGGAAGAGGGCGAACACATCCTCTAAATGGATCAAGTGCGTGACGATACTGTAGGGAGGTCCCGCGGCAAAATAGCTCGATGCCAGAATGATAAAAGCTTAACACCTCTTATTTGACTTTTCACTATTTTAAAATACGAAAAAGATCCAAATCCAAAACGCAAAGGTCGTCTTATTCAAAACCTCAATCATCCCATCTCTTCCACTTCACACCTCGAGAAAGCACTGTTCTTATAGAGAGAAAGGCACTTTTCCATCTTCTTAACCAAAATGAAATGGCTGAGGGGAGAAGAAAGGTTCCTTTTGGGGTATCCCGGGAAGAGATCCAGTGGAGATGGGGTGGGCCTGTAGCTCAGAGGATTAGAGCACGTGGGCTACTTAACTTTGTATTTACAAACGGACTCGATCGAAGTAGCATGTGAAGAAGAAGCGGACGAAAAAGAGGTTGGCGTATTTGAAATTTCAGGCAGATTGGCGAAATTTTTGTGTTTTATTATTAGGTATAGACTTGATCAAACTCATGAAGGTTTAATCTGATAGTATATTAATTAGAATTGTATCCTTTCTATACCGATAATTGTTTTGAGATCCATGATAATTTAACCTGGATAACCGTGAATTTACGTCAATTTGTTGATATGATTGGCATACAAATGGCCCCTAATAACAAACTTTAAGATTGAAGACCAGTACAACTTGGTTTTATAATAGAACGCTTAACATTTAAGCTGGTGCCACTAGCACGGGCACCTGTGCTCAGTTTTTCTTAACATGATCGTTGTAGCTTTAACGGGGCCCACGAATCCTTTTTGAAACGGTGAACAAGCGTCCAATGAATTGGATTCTTGCTCAGCGGTATGAAACATTGTCATCTTGGTCTTCCTTTCAAGAGCTGCAGGGTTGTGTGTGAGACGGAACATCTCCAGTCTTGCACTCTTGGGAAAGAAGGAAGGGGGTGTTGGCGCTAGGACGCCCGATGGGAATTAAATCATCGGACGCCTCCTCCCGCCCCTGAGGCCCGAGCCCCTGCCCCCGCTGACACGCCCCATGGGAGAGAGCCGCCCCACCCCCGAGCCCCCCAGCCCCACCCTAAAGCCCTCCCCCAGGCCAGCCCTTGGCCACGCCGGCCGGAGGAGGGACCCCACGCCCACGTAATCCACCAGGCCCCCAATGACACCAACCCCATCGCCGCCCGGGCCAAAGCTTGCCCCCACATCCCACCCACCAACTCCTACAACCAGCCCCCAAAGTGCTGTTTTCTCCGCTCCCCACACAAGGAGCATCGCCACCTTCCAACCTCAGGGCCCCAACACCTCCGGCCAACAGCCAGCACCGCCCCTATACCCCACCCAACCAACAGAGAGAACAGGGGAGAGCTATTTGCAACATCAAAAGAAACAACTAATGCAACAAAACCAAAATCGATGCAACAAAACTAAAAAAATGCTATTACAACATAGTTTAAAAAAAAAATGCAACAAAGCAGATATGAAGCGCAAACATCGAGGCAAAATACTACTGCAGCAAATGAGAAACAACTATTGCAACACTTCAAACACTACTTCTTTTGCAACATCAAAAATGCGCTCGTGGCAAAAACATAATGAAACAAAAAGAAATATGCTTGTTGAAACATCACACGTAACTCCGGTGCAATAGAAGCTCCTCCAAGCAAATCATCAAGAGAAAAGCCGAGCACTAGAACTATCAAAAACATCTTCGAAAGCACAAAAGCAATCGCAACATCAAAAATCATCTATGGCAAAACATAATGAAACAAAAGAAATATGCTTGTTGAAACATCACACAAAAACCACACACAACAGAAGTTTCACCTCGGCAACACGTGAGGAAAACTGAATTAGATCGGGGTAAGAGAGGAGAAGGGAGGAATCGGGCCGAGAGGATGCTGGAGGAGGGCCAACCACCGCCCTAACCGACCCCAAAGGGAGAGCTGGGCCTTGTCGCAACCGGGAGCCGCCGATTTTTCATCCTCCCGCCATGGAGGTCAGTAACAAAATGGAGGGGAATGAAAGGAGGAAGGGGGGGGGAAGAGGAGAAGAGAGAGGGGGAAACCTACATATGGATCCGCCGCCAAACCTCGCCGGATCCTCACCGGGCCGGACCGTGGCTTGCATGGAGGACGGAGGGGAAAGGTGGAAGGAAGGGAGCACGGAGAGGTGGGCATGCTTGTGCTAAGATCGATTGCCGAGAAGGGAGCGGCGCGGCGACGGCGGTGGCATGTCGGCGGCGTGCGCGAGAGGTAGCGAAGCTAGCGAGAGGAGGAGGTGGACGAGGGGACGGAAATGGCGAAGACAACGAGGCGTTGCTTTTTTACTTTGGCAATTGTTTCACGAGAGAAAAAAATCACTAAGAGGCGGATCTCTGCATGTTTGTGGGTACGTACTACTTGGTACTATTTGAGCGTGCTAGTATACATTCGCATACAAATAAAAGTAAATGTGCAATAAAACACAAAGAGACAAAAGTTCGGGAAATATCACTTTATTATTCGCGAGAGAATTACAAAGTACAATTTCCACTTTAAAATATATTTGCTCGAGCCCCTCATCAGTTAATCGGGTGATTGTGTGGCTTTTTGGTTCATGGGTCCTCGGAAGACCTCATTAATCCGGGCCTTAGGCGCGGAATACCTCGATTAAGCTATCGCCGATGGTCATTGTTGTCGTCTCTGAATAAACAGAGTTATCTCCCAAATATATGCATAAGCACAAAATGAATGAAATGGTGAAGTGCTAGAGCCTCGTCGCCGCCTCTAGCAAAGGTATCCGCAAGCCAAAAGCGGATCCCAAAATGAAGTCCAAGTGTTCGGCCTCGTCGGTCCGCGAACAATGATTCCGCCTCGTTGGTCACGGAAAAAAACGCCCCTACCCTCGTCGGTATATGCGGGGAAGAAAATGACTTCATATGGTTCACCGCCTTGGACGGTGCTGAAAAGGTGGTTGATGATGTGAGACTTGTGCTAATGAGATACTTGGGAGATTTCTCCTTCGTGTAAACCGAGATCATTGGCACGATACTTAGTCAGCTCGCCAATTCACATATGTGCATTTGAACTCGGCGCTTTGACATGACTTAGAGTATTTGTGGGCGTTGAAGTCTGGTTTCAGTGGTTTCAGGCCCGTCGGGCCGTTAGCTTGCTTGGACTAAGAAATCAAATATTGGGCCGCCAATAATGGGCCAAACAATAGCTAGTTTGTAGCTCGTGCACATGTACTCTGCTCACGTCGAATGCATGGTACTGTACTCTTCAATTTGCTTTCTTGCCGTACGTATGTATACGCCTGCACACTAGTGTTCCTGGGCCAAAAGCCCGGCTTGCTAGCTTTTCTTTATTTGCTTCTTTGCTGTGTACGGATGCATATGTATAGCTTGCTTGCCATATATTGTACAAATACATATATGTTGGGGCCGTTGGGCTGCTACTGAAGAGCCCATCCACAACTAGGGTACAGTTTGAGAACGTCATGCTCGTCATGGGCTGCTCGGTTGGCCAAGCTCCTGGCTCATCAAGAAGTAGAGGCAGTGTCACCGGGCTGCCATGCCACCGCCGTCGTAGACATGCTCGCCGTTCAGGCCATCGCCGGACTCACTGCTGAATGGCACACTTTGTCGAGCTGATGAAGGGCACTATATTTGGCACACGGCCGTTGATTATCATGCCAAGGATCTGCATGTACGCCGGTGCTGTGGATGTGGGGCTGCTGCTTTTATAGGACTGCCACTGTAGTTGTAGATGTACTGTGTTGCCGCCGTCATCGGGACGCCTCGCGGCCACTGCACGCGCATCATCACTCATGTTGCCGATCGGGCCGCTGCCCATATGCCTTCGCCGCTGGGCCGTACTGCTCTGATCACCAGCTCACTGCTGCCACGTCAGGCCATTGCCGGGCCGTACTGCTCTGCCGCCCGGCGCCGTTCCGGCCATCACTAGATTCGCTGCCGATGTGTTGGGCCATCGCTGAGCTGAACTGCTGATCTGCTGCGCTGTTGCTCCGGCGTCATTCCGGCCATCACCGGACTTGCTTGTTAGCAAAGGATCACAATCACAAGCAAATTTCACAGTGGCTAAGCCTAGGAATCAAGAACGAGCGAGATCGAACACGAGGACGACGAAGTGGCAACTGTCGACGGGTGTCAACAGTGCCCTTTTTCACTGATCACAATTTGGAATACAAATGAGGTTACAACTTAACCAAAAGGTGCTAACACACCTATTACATCCGACTACTTATACCAAGAGTCTTTTTGCAATTGCTTACAACATAAAAACACATGATACACATGGATACATGTCGATGGTGAAACAAACCGCTCATCGTGGGCGCCATCGCGGGCGCCGCGCTCCTACCTGCTCCTCGCGTTTTCCCGCCAAGACAAGAATTCAAATTCTATCGACTTTCACTCCCAACCCGACTTCACCACATCATCTAGCTGCCTCGTGAACACAAGCTTACGCCAACAATCTCCCCTAAGCTTGATGTTCACCCGGATCACGCACTCCCATCAAATGGATCATGACAATGAGCTTCGCAAAGCAAGTGGTTTACGATTGCATCGGCTTTTTGTTCTTGAGTACCAACCCTCTTGACCACTATCTGTCCCCGCTCCACACATTCATGGATGAAATGAAATTTGATGTCAATGTGTTTGCCGGCCAGAGTGGAAAATTGGGTTTTCATCGGATCTACGGCCGAGTTGTTGTCCACCATGAGTGACACTTTGGTTTCAGGTGAGTTCTAGTGAGCTCTACCAACAAGCCACGAGCCACAATGCTGTTTGTTTTGCTGCTGGTGGCAGCCATAAACTCTGCCTCACAAGATGACAATGCAAGGTATCTTCTCCTTGTGTGAATTCAAGTTATCGGACAATCATTCTCGGATAATATGCCATTCCTCCGGGTAGCTTCTCCTTCCAACAACATCTCCACCAACATCACTTTGTCGGTATAGCCTACCAACGATTCGGCTTTTCTCTCTTGGGTGTAAACCAACCCATGATTCACGGTGCCCTTCAAGTATCTCAATATACGTTTTGATGCCTCTAGATGCTTCGGTAGGTTTTTCCATGAATCTACTTGCCATACCAACCGTAAATGCCATATCGGGTCTAGTATGCAACAAAGTATCTCAAGCAACCAATTACTCTTACGTAGTGTGTTGCATCTATTCTCTTCCTTCTTATGCGCATCAAGCTTTTGTATGCGGATTCATAGGACACTTTGTTGAGTTACAATCAGCCATCCCAAAGCCCGACTCAACACTTTCGGCATAACTTTGCCGCTTGATTGTTGTGTAATCGGGCTCCTTGATCAACCTCAATTCCAAGGTAGAATGATAGTTTCCCTAAATCACTCATGTCAAAAGCGGAGGTCATCTCTCTCTTGAAGCTTACAATCTCCTCTAGTGTACCACCCAGTGACAATCAAGTCATCCACATAAACACCCACCATCGAGTTGGTCATCGGTCCCTCTAATGTACCGCGCGATGCTTTTGTGTCGACACTTCAACCCAAGTGTCTTCAATGTGCTATCAAGCTTCTTGTTCAGCCCTTGGAGCTTGTTTCAACCCATCACGGTGCTTTTGCTAAGTTTTAGCACCATATGCTCCTTGCCTTGCACCACAAAACCTTAACGGCTGGGTTACATAAACATCTTGACAAGTTCTCCATTGAGAAATGCGGTCTTGACATCAAGTGGTGTACTTCCCATCCTCGTTGTTTTGCCAATGCTAGTATCAATCTCACGGTGTCAAGTCTTTTGCCTCTTTGGAGCAAACACCTCCTCAAAATCAACACCATGCTTACGTACATAACCTTTGGCAACCAACCTTGCTTTATGTTTAACCACTTCACCATTTGCATCCTTCTTGACTTGTAAACCCACTTCAAGCCAATTGGTTTGTGTCTGGCGGTAGACTACGAAAAGGTCCCTTGTGGTTTTTGGTAATTGGTGACAACATCTAGGTGGACTAATAATGTGTGATTGAGATACGCCGAGAAGATTAGTTCACATATGGCGGCGTAATGAAGGAGCTTTTATTGCATATAAAACATGACATGGAGTCATGTGACCAAGGTGGTGAAGATCAAGATGAGGCTTGGCTTGATGGACCGATTGTAAGTGTGAAGGGCAAGTCAAGGCTTTGAAGTCATGGATGGCGAGGCGGTGAAGCTTGAGCAAGACTTGGCGCCGACCGGACCGCCGCGAACGATGAAAAGCAAGTGAGGTCAAGATCAATGTACTCTAATAGGGTCGTGTGATGATGTGAAATGGATCATATCATTATTGATCGTGTTGATGCATCGTTGCATCGACACTTGGAGGAGATGGATGGAACGCGAAATCATAAAGGCAAAGGTATAATCTATAGGGCATTTCATTTTCGCCTCCTATATGTGAGTAGAGAAGGTTATATTTGGATTTAGGTTCGATAACCATACTATGAAAGAGGGAAAACTTCAATCGCTTTTACTCACCTAGTGCCACTAACTTGAATTTTTATATTGCATTTGCATTTGGGTTAGTGTTTTGGTAAGATGTTGAGTGTCTCCTCGGAAAAGCTTGAGAAATGCTATATCTTATGCCAATGTGACTTGAAATTTCTTGGATCAAGATATGTTGAATATTTGGATAAGAAATGATGAAGATAGCATCTCGGAATTGCTTGCTTGCATATATACATGTATATGTATGCTTTCACATGCACGTACTATTCTTGCATGTCCTTTGCTTCTATGGTGTTTGGACGTGCACAAACAAGGCAACAACAAGTAGCACTTCATCGGTTTGGTGTACTCAAATTCAAATAACATGACGACGTGGCTTGCCTTGGTTGGAGCGAAGGACAAGAGGCACTGCCTGCTGCTGCCCACGTTGTGCTGCTGCTGGTGCAAATTTCGACTTGGGCCATGACCTCCCGCTGGGCCGTGCCGGTGCTGAGCTAGCTGGACCGCTGCTGCCTTGGCCCAGGGCGCCGGCGAGCTGGGCTCGCTGCTAGCTGCTGCCGCCGCTGCTGGCCAAGTGCTGGACCAGGCCGCGCGTGCTGAGTGCTGCTGGGTGCGCTGCCGCACGATGGCTGCCAAGCAAGCTAGCAAGGTGCAGGACAAGTTTGGTACTGATCCGTTCGTTGCCAGAGCAAGCCGCCGCCGCTGCCTGTGCCTTCCACAGAGAGAGCGCTCGAGACAGGAATGAGCTGCTCCTGCTGCCGACCGTTGGGGAGGCCTTCGACCGTGCCCGTCGGCCAGAGCTGCGAGTGGACAAGGCCCCAAGCTGCAGTGCTGCTTCTCATCCCTCCTGGTCAGTTTACAGAATACCCAGAGCTCTTTCCCCTTTGCTCTTTGTGAGCTAGGGTTCTTCTCTCCTCTATCTCTCTCTATGATTTGAGCTGAAATTTCCTAGAGAGATTGAGTGCCTTTGGTGGGTGTGTATGAGAGGTTGAAGATCCACTATTCCCCATTTGATTTCACTCAAGATTAGAGCTAATTTGAGAGGGGATTGAGAAACCTAGTGTGCATGCATTTGTGATTCAATTTGGTGGCACTAGGTGGTGATTGCGGTGTGGATTTCTTATTGCTCTTGGTGATTGTCATCACCTAGGCGGTTTTGGAGCTTGTGACTCCGTTGAAGCACGCAAGAAGATTGTGCGGTGCTCCGGAGGAGGATTTGTGAGAGGTTTGTGCTCACCTCGCGGGGATCGTGAAGAGCAACATTACTAGAGCGTGTCATTGAGTTACGCACTTGTGTGTGTGGGTTCAATCAGCGGTGCCTTGAGAGGCTCACTTGAGAGTGGTGTCTTCGCGGTGCCTTAGCGGGCGTGCCTTGAGGGATAAGTGATTTGAGGGGATCACACCTAAGAACCATCTAGGTGAAACACCCGGAAGGAACCACCCATGGTGTTGGTCACAACTGAGGAATAGGGGAAGTTGGCAAGCTTCCCGATACCTCAAAAAAATCACCGATGTCAACTTGTCTACTCTTCTAGGTGGTTTGCATTCTCCAAATCACAAAGCTTTGTTTTACATTCATATATATCTTGTGCTTGTGCTTGTGGAGTAGCTCTTGTAATTACTAGCTTGTGTAGCTTGTTTTAGTTGCTTTGCTTAGTTTGTGTAGCTAAGTAATTTGAGCCTTTGGGTTAGGCGTATGTCGCCTTGTCCATTATGCATCTAGTGAGCTTAGGTTGGTTTTGTGCTTTTTTGCTCATTAGGAATTGTGTAGGAGCTCACCCTTGTTTAAAGTACTAGTGCATAGGTTTGTGTGACCTTGCAATAGAAAGCGGTTAGGGAGCTCAAACTAGGCTTATCCACCTCATTTGCTTTGTGTGGGATCTTTTTGTGAAGTGATTTAGAGTCATAGCTAGAGGGGTGAAGTCTTGGCTAAGCTAATAGTTTCAATTCGCATTATATTTATTTAGCCTACAAGAATTAGTTTTAGAAGGACTATTCACCCCCACCCCCTCTAGTCCCATCTCGACCCTACAGGACTCACCAAGTTCCAAAGTCTTGTTCTTGGTTATTGACTGAATTTCACTTTCCATGGCACCAATCCGGTTACCATCACCAGCAAAGATCATCGATAGCAATTAGGTTCTTCCATTCTGACAAGCGGTGCCTCGATTTCGGTGTCATACCGAAGCTTCAACTTCTACACTGTCATGGTACACTTCATTGAGATTTTTGTATCTCAGTGGTGGCTCATCAATATCACTAGAGTCACCAATCTCACCCATCTCGGTGTTATCATTCGATTGAGACAGAGCAGACTGCATTGTGTTTAATCAAGAACGGTGCTTGGGCTATTGTCCACCCTAATGGCGACCTAGGTGCTCATCATTACCGGTGAGCACCTTGTCCACCTCCCTCCACCCACCATCTCTTCCTTAACTCCCTTCATCTTGATGACTATCCATCTCAACATCGAGGGATGAGTCATTTACCACCACATACTCCTCCTCTACAACTACGAATTTTCCCCAAACTCGGTCCATTCCTAAGCTCTGAACTCTTCAAAGATGACATCTCTTTAACAACAATTCTCTTGGTCTTTGGATTGTACATTCTATGAGCCCTTGCCCCTCTTCCCACTCAAGATAAACCATTGCAATGCTTTTTGTCATCAAGCTTCTTTAAATGTGGCTTTATCGGTTCCGACATTTCCCTACACCCAAAAAAAACCGTCAAATGTCAAGGCGTGGTTTCTTACCATGCCAACCTTCAAAAAGGTGTTCTATACCACATCACTTTAGTTGGTAGCCCTGTTCAACAAATTACCGAAAAGTGCCTCCTTCTTCACTTTAAAACAACCCGGGTACACTCATGCATTTCTAATTGCTCTAGCCATTTCCATGAAAATCCCGTTCCTTCTCTCAACAACACCATTTTCTTTGTGGAGTGGGGTGTTGTAAAGCGCCTTTTGATGCCGCCAGCCTTCACACATTCCCCAAATTTGTTGCCAAAAACTCTCACTCTATCCGATCTTCACCACTTTTATCTGTAAATTCCACTTCATATTTTCGCTTTTGGTACTTTTGAACTTAGCAAAAGCAACACAAAGCTTGATCTTTTGTTTTAAGAATTGAGGCCGACATCCATTCTAGTGCAATCATCCACCAAAAAGCATAAAGTACTTGCCCCCTGCCATTTCTTGTAAAATAGGACCACACAAATCAACATGAATAAGTGTAAGGGTTCATCATCTGCTCAACTTGAACATCTAGGAAATGCACCTGCCTAGTTTGCTTAGCCGCTAAACAAGAATGACAAACCTCGACCGGTGCTCTATCAATGGTAAGCCACCCGGCCATCTCCTTTTCAACCGGCATCTTGATAGGCGAAAAAATTAACATGACCCAATATACCATGCCACAACCATGGTGATGATCACATTTTGCATGAAAACACTTTGGTTCTACTATATTCAACTCTATCTTGTAATACCTATTTCTTTGCTCTACGCACCCTCAAGATAGTTCTCATGGCTCCCTTTCTCAATTACTTCAATTAAGTCATCATCCATAGCTACTTTGTACCCAATTTCAGTCAAGCCCGGCCCAAACTTACTAGGTTACTTTTCAATTTAGGTATAAAGTAAACATCTAGCAACAACCATTGCTCACCCGGACTTGCCTTGAAATAAAATGGAGCCTCTACAATGAATCTCAAGCTGTAGAACCATCATCGAAATGTACCTTGCCACCAACAAATGGTGTCAATGCTTGAACTTCCGATGATCTCGACATATGATTGTTGGCGCCATTATCGAATTACCCGAACATCTCCACACGCTGATCATCACCGTAAAACAGGCCTTGGATCAACCTTTCGCTTCAATCGATTCACTTCTTATGTCAATCGATTGCTTGCCCGGCACATTCGACACGCACTTCTTGACTCTTAACCTTTTCCCGACAGGTGCTTGAGCTGTCGGCTCCTCCGTTTGGCGAAAGCAAAGACCGTGGGTTCATAATCCACCTTCTTGACATGATGCGCTTCTTCTTCCTTCTTTCCTTGACTTGGGCACCCCTATTTGCATAGTGCCCAAAGAAGTCATACGCGAAACACTTTTATGTGGCTCTTGTCATGCTTCCCCGTGCTCTCTCCTCGGCCCCATCCTTTGCCCACGACCCCTTTGCTCCCCCCCATACAACCGCGGCCTCTTCCCGATTCTTGCCTTGACCTCTACCTCCCACTAGAGCTTCTCTCCCGGCGCTCGCTTACGCCGTGCCCTCCCACTCTACTTCGTCAAAACATCGACGGGGTGAATTGTGTGTCGATGTCTCCCTGCGACCACGCTCTTCAAGCGTTTTGAGGGCGTCAATGACATCATCAAACGACATCTTCTTGAATCATGGAAACTGCTCTATCGGCTACGGTGGATGATGAATTTCTGAGGACACCGTGTTGAACACCTTCTTCACGAGTCTTTGCTGCATCATCGAAACACACCACCAAGACTTCGAGAATACCTCAACGACATATACTAAATCGGTTTGCGGTTTAAGTCGGCAGTCTCACCACTCTTCATCCTCAATGCATCAAACTCATTCATGAGATTTTGCAACGCGCCTCCCTTGACCCGCTCCTCCCCCACGAATCTCGCCTTGAGCGAGTCACCTCCTTCCCGGTCTTCTTGGCGGCGACCTGGGTAAACTAACGCGGCTACTGCGGCGAGATGGCGTGCGCCTTGGTGTCTTCGCCTTTCTCTTGAAAATAAATAAATCGTTGGATCATGGGCAAGCGCCTCCTGTCGGCTCGACCACTTCCCACCATGCGGTCCTCCGCCAATACTTTGAGTGCGGATGCTCCAACTTCGTGTAGTTGGTCGCGGTAGCATGTCGGATACGGATCCCTCCGCACCTCGCCTCATAACCGTTCGGCGCCCCTCTCCAACGACATGGTGACTCAAACACAACACTTTGCGGGTGATTGACCGCTCCCGTCTTCGCTTGAGGATTCACAATGCAACAAATTTCCATGACTAAGCCTAGGAATCAGAAACGGCGGATCGAACACGAGGACGGCGACCGCAATCGCTTAATTTCCGGTGTGTCGGCGGTGCCTTTTTCAATTGATCACAATTTGGAATACAAATGAGGTTACAACAACCCAAGGCGCTAACACACACCTATTACATCCGACTACTTATACCAAGAGTCTTAGCAACTGCTTACAACATAAAAACACCCTATACACATGGATACATGTCGCGATGTAAACAAAGCGTCGGCGTGGGCGCTTAGTCAGGAAGCGGCGCTCCTTTGCGCTCGGCGGCTCCTGGCGTTTTCCCGCCAAGACAAGAATTCAAATTCTATCGACTTTTCCTCCCAACCGACTTCACTTCACCCACATCATCTAGCTGCCTCGTGAACACAAGCTTACGCCAACATTGCTGCTGCCACAGTTGCCATCGCCAGGCCACACTGCCCCGCCGCTCTTGCTCATCTTTTACTTGTTGTTGTACTGAGTCTTGTTGCTAGCCGATCTTGCTGCCCTTGCGTGCTGTGTTCTCGCCGGGATGCCATCGCCGTGCCTCGAGCAGCCATCATCGTCTCTTCTTCTCTGCCGTGCTGGTCGCCGATCCGAACCACTTCGTCACACGCGCCGCGGATTGCCACATGACGGTACATGCAACCTACAACTATGCGAAGAGATAAGATGAAAACAAAAAATAAGTCAGGATCTCACCCTCAAAATTGAGCAGCCATTGATGTCGAGGATGCCGGTTGATGTCGCCGTGCTGCCTGTGAGAAGGGACGGAGAGGTTGACGCGGTGTCGCTGTCGCTGCTGGTGACGTACGTGTACTTTGCTGTTGAGGACGACGGGGTTGACGGCGTTGCTGCCCGCTTGCCGGCGACGATGTAGATGTTCTGTAGATGTTCAAACTTGCCGGAGATGATGTGGCCTCGCCGGAGAGGACGAAGCACTTGACGAGTAGGAATCGACGACGCGCCGCTGCTAATAACTTGCCGACTATTGGGTGCAGCGACGGCGTGTGTGTGATAGCAGGACGGTGGCGTGATGCGGTGGAGTGGTGGGTGTGTGCAGCCTGGCGGTGGCGGTGTGATGGAGATGGAATCTGTCTGTTGAGGAGGGAGAGTTGGCCTCCTTTTATAGGCCAAGGCTAGGGCTTTGGTGAGGCTAGAGGCGGTGACTAGGAGCGCCGCCATCAATCTGTTGGGAGCTGCCGAAAAGAGACGGACGTGCGGCAGTGATGCGTTTCAAATTTTGAATCAGCCTGGCTTCCGAGCGGCAAGGGCCAGGCGCCGGGCGGTGATGACTTCAAATTTGAATTGGCCGCTTTTTGCTTTCGAGAGGCAAGGCCAGGCGCCGGTCATTTGAAATTTGAACTGAAGTTATCTGTTTGTCATGTTTATCCAACCGCATCGCATACTACGGAACCATTCATAGGATTGCACAGTGTCACTGATTAGTGGACCCAGTTGAATACGATCAAGCGTGTATATACGTGACTCGTCATCCTGGAGGCCGCTCTAATCGCCGATGGCCAATTGTTGTTGTGGCCCGCGTATAGTAACTGGAACCTTCTAGAATAGTTCTCGGGCTCTCGGCCCAAAGTACACTGCGTATTGCTGCGGCGACGTATTTGTACGTGTACACGTATAATGGGCTGAAGACGGTACGTGCGTGAGAGCGGTTAGCTTTTTAGGCTAGGAAGCTAGTAGCAAGCTTGCATGGGCCATGCATAAGCCATCTCATCGGGGCCCATGATTCTAATTAGTGATTGCTAATGGCCGGTGTTAATCTCAGCCTAAATAATCATGACTGCCTTTTTGCATGCTGGTGCGAACCGGGCAAAACAAAAGCCATAGAGATTTGCATTTGTACACGTATACACCGGGCAATGGACTTAATTAGCAATACGCTAATTATTTTTATTCAAGAGTTGATCATGGGCTTGGTGCTCTCGGCAAGCACACATGTGCCATTTATTTGGATATAGGCCATATACATAAGCCAATATTGTCGTTGATCAGCCTTGTACTCAACAGATGGTTATTAGACAATTGGTACATATTTGACGACAAATATTTGTAGACATATTTAAGTAGGCATCGTGTCACTTTTAACTATTTTATAGTTTTTCGTCGACTCATATCGAATGGGCTATTTAATGTTATAACATGCCAAATCTCATCTTACCGAAGCGCGACACCTTGAGTGCTGCGGGGACGATTGTCTTGTGAGCCGTCCACTGCGCTCCCGCCACGTCCGTCCTACGCGTCCGGACGACCCATACACAGCATTACCGAAGAAGAAGGAACGGATCGCCTGACTAGAACCTAGGATCACTCAAAAGCCAGCTACTGGTCGCTTCCAGCTTAGGAGGTTTTTTAGCATGCTTAGAGCAACACCAGCAAACTCCTACTTGAGCCTCATCTTATTTTAAGAGCTCAAAACATATCAAAAATCTCTCCAACCGATCTTCTATTCAGGCCCCGATCCTTCTTTGGAATCGCAGCGTGTTTTTCTATGGTATCTTTAACTTTGCTACCGATTTTTCTCTCTCTTGATCTTCCTAGATGTAGGAGTCCCTCATCCTTCCTCCTCATCTTTCTTTTCTCTCTTCCCATAAAGCTGACAAGTGAGACTGATACAGGGGACCCATGACAATATAGTGCAAAGTAGGAAAAGTTTAGGGGTTGGGTTGAACACTCTAAGTAGGGGATGAAATATGGATGAGGACTCGTTTGAGAGCGACGAATAGGGGAACATTTGAGGCATTGGTTGGGTTGCCCTTAGGATGTGTGTTCAGTTAATTTCACATTTTATCCAGGACCCTAAATCCAACTACTACGTACTTGTCTAGTGTCAAAAATGCATGTGTACTACTGGAGAGATGGGAGAAGAAAGTGGTGTTTAGTTTATTTTCTATACAATCCACGTAGGAGTATATTGGGATTTAGGAGGAATAGATTTCCAGGAAACGGTCTACTAAGCATGTTTCATCAATTAGAATAAACTGATGTTCTAGATATATTATAAAGTCAAACTATTTTAGATTTAATTAAATTTAATAAAAAAAATGATATTTATGTCACTTAAATATATATAAAATAAAATGAAATATATTTCACGACATTTTTATAATACTTAATCAATATTATAAATATCAGTATATTTTTATATATTCATACGCGCAGACGCGTCCAACACCAGGCCCACTGGTCAGTTGCCAAAGTCCACCTCGTCGCCTCCAACTCCGTCGGTCCGTTGCCGGGATGGGAAGCCACTGTGCTACATAGCCCGACCAAGGCCCAGATCCGGGCTCGCTGGCGAGTTGCCAGCGTCACTAAGCTCGCTGGCCCGTCGCCAGCCATCTGTTCCAAAATCCACCCAGGGCTTAATCCTCATAAAAACGGCGTTGCTGCCATCTCATCTCATCTCATCGCCCGAAAGCCAAAGCGGCGGCTGGCCAAATCTAAAGCGAAAAAAGCGCTCCACACTCAGCACCAGCACCGACTGCCGCACCTCGAGCCTCCTCCTGCTGCCTCCCTCCCCTCTCTTAAGACGAAGATGCCTTCCCAGCTCCCTTCCCTTGCTTGCTGTCATACACCGCCGCACCACAAATCAGCCGTCAGGAATTGCGATCCACCCTCCCAAACAGGGCGCGTGCCCGGACCATGCGCCCGGACCTTCGGTGGGGACGGCGGAGGGCTCGTGCCCCGTCGCTCGCGCCCATTGGCCGCATTCGCCGCCAACCGGATCGGGAGGGAGAACCGCGCGTCGCTACACCTGCTTCATGCTCATCAGTCACGGCTCATTGCCCAGGCTGGTAGCATCTAATTATCTGCCACGATAAGCAAATTTCGTCTTAGCTTTGGTACCATGATAATTGGATGATGAAATTCTAAAAACGAGTTTTTCATTTCTCAGTTTTTTCTGCTCCTCTGGTCCTAATAACCACCAAGACGATGTCATCATCTGTTTTATATCTTCTTGATCTTTTTCTAAAAGATACAATTACTGCTTTTCTAGCTTTACACTTCTTCTTGAGGCATAGCTGTCTTAGTCACATAACCTTAGAGTGATTTTTAAGGAATCAATTACCTCTGAGTTAAGTGACACTGAAAAACAGGTGCCAGACTATACACACAAGGTGGTAGCTTGTCTCAGTACTTCGTGGCATTATTTGTCTGTATTCCCCAATCAATCTGCATTGTCCATACCTAAAAGAGTTAAATGCATCGTTATGTCAACTTCTCTTTCTGCTATCCAGACAAAAATAAAAATACAGTTGGTTTGTATGTTTGCCTTTTTTGTTTGGCAGGATGAACAAGAGACAAAACGCAGGCTTACTACAACTGATGCAAAGAGGAGATACAAAAGTTCTATGAGCAATACTGTAGAAATATCTAGAGGATGATCGCGAGAACCAGCAAGGCGGTCAATGTTTATCTGTATTAGCAATCCTGACTATCATACTTTACTATAGCAATACATGGCA